>APFE031407111.1:96819-128577 GCA_000404065.3 Pinus taeda
TAGGACTTTTAAGAAATATGTGCAATCATAAAGCATATATGATACATTCTAATTTATTAAATTATGATAAAATTGTCAACTGTCAATACATAAACTATAAGTATCTAAATTTACATCGCATTTACTCATGAATAATCACATAATGAAAATAGAAATATCCAAAATCAGCGACGAGAAATTTCTAATTTCTTGTCTTGATTGAGAGTCTCCTCCTACATAGTCGAACAACCTTAGTGCTCTTGATTAAATACAAGTTTCATACCCTAGTACCCTACATTCTCTTGATTATTGGGAGTCTCCCCTGCATAGAGGGCTTGGTTCTCTTGATTAAATACAAGTTCCATACCCATAGTACATGATAAAATCCAATGGAAACATTGCAATCCCCCCAATCCTGAAATCCTTAAAAACATATAGTCTGCTGGATTTTGGAGTGAAGATCTAAAATTCTACTTTTCTCCATATGAAATCCAATTGAGGGCGAAACCACTCTCAAACATCCGAGGTCATTTCATGGTAATGTTAAAAAATTTAAGTAAAAGGATGAAAATGAAAAGTAAAGGAGAATATCACTTTTACTTTAAGAATTTAACATTACCATGAATTGCATATCAACACTAGGGCAAAAGTTCACTTTTATAACTTTAGACAGGCATCTAAAAGCAACTAGAAGTCACTAGGCTAACGTAAGAATAGATTAAAAGAAAAAGGTAAGTGCTGAAACGTGGGTTGTACGGCCGTGAAAAGCATTTCAGGCCGTACTAGCCACGTTTCAGTTTCGTGAAACGTGGAAGTACGGCCTGAAACGCGTTTCAGGGCCGTACCAAACGCGTTTTAGCGTTTCGTACTCGTTTCCGTATGGAAACGCCCTCCTGCCCCACGTTTCCTGCAACATAGGGATATCCTCCTTTATGGTAGGGCGGTTTATTGCCCACTAGGGGTTGGGACAATCATGGGTTCTTATATGATGAAGGAGGCTCATAGAACCTATAGGAACCAGGGTGATGGTCACGATGATGGGGTAGAGCTCATGTATTGGCTTTTGCACACATGCTAAATTTGTTTGTCTCAGGCAGCTTTTGCATTTTGTGGTATATTTTCCTATGGAATGTGGTCAATTATGCTTTTATCTTTCTTTTAGCTGCATCAACCCTCGGGGCATCATTCCAGGCCTAACCCAAGGTGCGGGCAAGGGGAAGGGGAAAGCTAACCCTATGTGCACCCAATGGAGGAATGTGGACATAGGTGGGAGAAATGTTGAATAGGGTAATAATGAGTGGAAAGGGGGCAATATATGTGGATGAGGGAGCGGGGCCACATAATCAAAATCAGGGTTTCTCGTGAAATACCATCCCTAGAGCCAAACGGTTAGTAAAAGAGATCCCACAAGGCTAGAATCCAAGGTCAATATCCAAATGGGGTATAGGGGACAAGAGCACAGACCTAGCCCATTCTTTCCGTCGAATCCCCCCATTAATCCATGCCCAAAAGTGTCCATGATAAGAAAACTACAATACTCAATTGCCAAATGACAAAGCATACCTTTAGGTTCGGGAGGCCCACCTTCAAACATACGATCATGGCAGATGGGTGAGGGACCACATGGGTGGTTCAGGTGGCGGAGAAATGGCACAACGAGCTAGTTAGTGGTTGGTGGCTGCCGGCTGAGGACCATCTTGGAGAAAAAAATTTCTCCTAGGGATATCAGCCACAAAATGTTGTATTAGGGACCTATACACCATTCGTGCACAATGATTTTTCTTAAGGAGAAATTACACATGAAACTTATAACCTTAGTCATACAACTGTCTAACGAACATTGTGCATGCACCTCTGATGTGTTGTAGAGAATAAATGACAAATCATTGAGATAATGAGGCCTTTTGTGATCCTAGGAAGTGAGAATGTTGAAGAAAATGTGATTGTCATCACCAACAAACTCCAAACAAAATTGGTTTGTCCAAAAAATCCAACAAAAAACTTCCTGGAAAAATTAATTCCATTCAATAAAATGTCTCCTTGGCTTTTTGACTTTGTAAATGTGTAAATGCCACATAAGACCTTAGAACTACATATCATCTAAAGTAAAGCATAGAGGATACTAAGAGTTTTTGAATGTGTTGTCCCCCAAACATCCACTCAATGATATTCAAGCCCCTGAATGAAATGCAACCCTAGAGGCACTTGTAAGGTTGTCCACTATCACCATAACAACTCTTCCTCTCACTTTAGGCCAGTTCTTTTCCAGCACAAGGGGTAAACCTTGGGAAAGTTGTTTATGATATTATTTAGAAATAAAGGGATGGTGGACTACCAAGGCCAATGAATATCAAATTGGGCTATGGCCAAGATATAAGAACAAGAGGGTTTAAATATCATGGAGAAGAGGTAATTCAACCATTAACTGATGTGCCATTTTTTTTTATAATAATAATGAGTACATTCCACTAGGCACAATTGGTAACTTTGTAGAAACGACTGTCACGATTCCACCATTAGTAGAACTATTTCATAAATGCCACACGGGCCAACATGTCTCTAGAGACTTGAACCCAGGCTAATTGGGACACAAATCGTGAACCATGTCACTTGAGCTAAGTTCCTTTGACGATGTGCCATTATTAGTCCAAAACAGATTTTGAGATCATGCAAAAAAATAAGTGATTTTCCTCAAACAAGAGGCACCATCACAACCATGCAATTACGACCAAACAATAATGTGCAACCATGTACAATTAAAGGACAACCACATATGAGAACCATAGATGTAGTAAACAAAGTTGAGGACCCTTCTTTTTGAACGATCAACCAACAATAAATCAGTTCTGCAATATGATTTCACCATAGGATCAAGAGAACCATAACATGTCACACTTAATCTTTCTCTTAGCTAGGGCAGTCCTCTCAACACAGAGTGAACAACCCTAACCAGAAAAATATAGCCAAAACTCCTTCAATAATTCAAGGCTACATCAAGAGTTGGAGGGTTTCATTGCAACCCTAATGTTATCTTATTGAAGCAACTTGCCGGTATTCAAGGATAATTTCAGCAGCAAAAACTATGGCAATCCTTGCAAAAAACTGAATTCATCCATGAAATCTCACATTGAAGTTGCGCCCTAACTTTGTCCTCCTAAAGAGATTCAACTAAGCTTGGAGGGGACTTTCCACTCTTCCAAGTTCCAATGATGCCTTTAGGAGATGATTCTTCTCCTCTATTTATATCCTTGAAGTTAAACCCTAGTTCATAAAATAATATTTTGTTTTGAAAGGCCCTAAAATCCTTGTTGAGTTTGCCTTTTGAGTGAATAAAATAGGTCCATGTTACCACTAGTAATTTTTCTATATCATGAGGTCCTTTTAAATATGTAGTTATTCATTTGAGGGTTTGACCATGTAAAAAATGCAACATGACATCTCTTTGTGCAAAGATATATACCAAGTACGTAGAAAATGCGTCAAAGAAAGTGTTATCACCCTAAAGCCCTCTTCAAATGTGAAACACACCTCCAAAACAATGCGTCTTTACCCCCAAAAGCATTAGGTGAAATATACCTCCAAATATGTGAAAATGGAGTAATTGTTGTGCCCTTACCCCAAAAAATCCTCATCAAAGGAGAAACTTGCCTACAAATATGTGGAAACTCCTTTGCTTTGTCTTCAACATGACTTAGCCATCTCCTTGAAGAGTGCGTTCAACCTTAGGTAGGCATTTGTCGAAGCCTAAGTGTAACTTAGTGCCACATGTCACCTTTCTATGAAGGTTCTTCCTCCTTTTATGTTCTTTAACTCTTTTGCTATGCAATGCTATGCTATGGACTTCCAATACGTGTCAATTATGCCCAAATGGAACCTCACAAGGACATTAGCCTTTGGAAAAGCCTCCATCAAGCGAATGATACTTCCAACCCCTTTGTTTTTGTCATGTGGATGATGAATGGTGTTCGGGTAAAACAGAGCAAGGTGCAAAATGTCCAAGTCGCTTGCTGCAACTTGTTGCCATAAAACTCCAAAATACATATGCTCTTTTGGTGAGATAAGATAAGATAATTATATTAATGTCCACTGAATGACTACAAAAGTAGGTCAATGGGACTAAAGAGTACAATTAGTGTGAATACAATGTGGGAGTTCGAGCACAACTCCTACAAAATGTTGAAAATAATATAAAGAATGGAACCTATATATGTATAACATTAGGACATATGTAAAACACTGTGACAAAGGTACAATGACACGAAACATTGAGGTTGCCCAAGACTAGAAAGGTGGACAAGTCAAGAATTTGCCAAGAGAGAGAAAGAGTGTATGTAAAAGAGATTAGACAATGAGGCTAATGATTTCACAGTCTATTGAGTTTGATCATGATGGCCAGGGGGGGGGGACTAGGCATTGGATCATTGTCGGAGTCCTGTAGAATCCTTGGGGGTCTGGCTATATGATCTTGGGGTGGTGTATGATTGAGGGATACTCCTACATTTGAGTTCAAAAGAAGGAAACTTTGAATGGATCTCTGGTAGCTCCTCTAAGTCTGGGAGGTAGTTTGATGTGGAGGAGGTGCTCTACTTTGAATATGTCTGGAGCTGATTTTTCTAATATCTCAAGAATGTGTGGCCTGATGTATGGAGTGGTACCTTCAAACTAATCTTGATAATGTTGGTTGGTCTCCTAGAGGGGGAGGCTGAGGAGAAACCTAAGGTCTCACCATTCTGTTGTTTGGTGCATTCTACAACTCTACATGCCGCTTGTGGCTCTAATCTAATAGATCAATAGGGAAGTATGAGGTGATCAGTGCCATCATCCTCGGGTGGGGCATGGCATGCAAGAGCTAAGATCTGTGGTTGACGATCTCCCTAATGAAGAGGGCTAAGCATCTCTAGTCCTGGTAGTGAAAGAAAGTAAAGAGGGAGTCCCTCGAGTCCCTATAGAGGTAGTGATAATGACCTCTAATCTCATAGTATAGGGGACACCATAAAAATAAGGTGCATCTTTGTCTCAGGGTTTTGAAACTGCACACCTAGAAGATCCTTTCAAATTGTGGTATATGGTGATCTATATTTATCCGGAGTCAATGGAAGTCAACCTGGAGCTGTCCCGAAGGGGATCCTAAGTTGGTGCATTCAATGGCTACATGTATAACAGGGGCGAACAATGATGCCATCTTGCAACTCCAAAAAGTAATTTAGGTAGAAGGACATCTTCAAGCCAAAGCTTGTCAAAGGTGAGGTCCAATTGACTTGAATGTATAATCTGGAGATATCCTTTTTGATACCTTGATTCAGTATTTGTCTAATCAAGAAGAGATATCTTGACGTACCAATGGCGAATTTGAACTAGGGAAGGCACTCCAGGGAGATAGTAATTCATTGGAGAAGTTGAGACACCTCTTAGAACTAACCTTGTGCGCAACTGAGGGAGGATCTAAAGCGAGAGCCTTTGAGTAGCAAAGTGCAAGGTAGGGATACCGGTCTTTCTTGGTGGTAGAGTACCTAAGAGATTAGACTCCAATGAAGGAAAAAAACCAAATGGAAAATGACCTTGAGGAGAAGAAATCCCTTGAAAATACAAAGTATGTCATATTTTTTTAAGCTGTCACACAATGTTGGTTCAAGTCACCAATTTTGCTATTCTCTTGGCTCCATTTTTAAACACAACAAAAAAGAAAATTCATTCATGGGAAATTTTTTAAAAGAGCTTCTTTATACTTTTGGGGTTCTAAATTGATTTTTTCTAGTTCCATCATGATCACTGATGCAAAAACCTTAGTATACCTCTTTAGGAGTTCCAATATGTTATTTGATTAGATTTTGAAGTTACTCGCAAATGTGTTCCTAAGGCTAATGTGTGATCCTCATATATAGTGTTGTTGTAGTAGCTTTGATGATACAGTGTGCAAATTTCATTATGGTTTCATACTCTTCAATTCAAATAGGTAATTTTGCTTCCATTTATTTTGAATGGGTTGTCTAAGCAATGCTTATCATACACTCTGATCCTAGTTGAGGCAAATGGGAGATGCTATTAAAAAATCAATCGAAATGCTTTATAGCTAAATTAAATGACCCTTTGTGATTGTAATTGATGATGTAATTGTTAAATTTCCACGGTTGCAATCAACTAGAGATTTATCTTCTAATTATTAGCAATTTATTTGTCTTTTGAATCAATGTTGCGAACATCGCGATCGAGATTAAATCGACAAGGGAAAAATTGGAAAACAATCGGCAAATACAAAAATATTCATTTTTTTTTCAATTTTTTTTAATATCTAAAGCATCTACAACATAAAATAAATACATTGACACATAAATATGATAAAAGAACTAATATATAAGTTGTGTAATATCATTACTATTGCTACATCACACATAACAGTGAATCATGCCTGAATAGTAAGTCCCGACTCTTGAGTCCCAACTCAGCCTCAAAACATCAACAAAAAATATAATAATATATCTCATATCATGAGTCATAATGTCATATACAATGAAATGAACCAATAACTAATACTACTAATTTCCTCTGCTCTTCTTGTAAGAAAATGCAATAACTTTCCCTCTAGATGTAGATGCCGATGGAGTTGACAGTGGACTTTGCTGTGCTCTAGAAGTTGAAGAACTAGGAGCTACAGGGGATAGACCACGTCTTCTACTGATGACAGGGGTAGCTTGGGTAGGTGGTGTCACCTCTTCCTCCGTCCCCTCTACGCCTCCCACTGCCTCTTGCTCTAACCAATCATCGACAAACTCCATGAGAGGCCTCTCGGCTTCAACCCTCCATGTAGCAGTGGTGTCAATCCCATCCAATGAGATAGCGTCCATATCAGGTGTCCTCTCAAGTTGCCTTCCCCACAATCGAAGATTGTAGTAGACGTAGACCATGTCATTAAGTCGTTGGGACTCCAACTTGTACAAAGGTCATAAAATAACAATATTAAAAAAGTATTATATAATGGATTCAAAAAATTAATTGGAAATTTAAAATTATTTAAGTTTTAAGTTTAACCTGTTGTGCTTCTTGGTGTGTATTTTTTCAAATACACTCTAGTTGCGCTCACATCTTAAGGAGCTACATGTTTGGCTGAGCATTCGAATGGCAAGCTTTTGTAGATGGGGTACTCTGGCACCATAGCTTCTCCACCATGCATCTACAACAAAATTACAAATAAGATAAACATAAGAAAAAATGAAATTTGAAAGTTGAAGCAAAGTATGAAGTTATGAACTTGAAGAGACAATGAAATTTGAAACAAACTAAAAAATACTTGGCATTTTAGTCTTCCTATCAACCACAGCCATATCAAAGCTAAATGTGCCACCTGCCATCTTGTATATCTCCATTTCTTAGGAGATTTCTGCACATTCTATTGGAGATGGCACCATCCTCTGAACATAGGTGAAGAATTCATCCATGACCTCAACATCAAATAAGAACCCATAGGGGTAATAAAATGCGGGGTTTAGGTAGATCCCTGCAGCATAAATGGGACGATGGAGTGTGTTGTTCCATCGTTCATCAATCACTTCCCATAGGTGTAGTTGTTTTTGAAACCCCTTATCTCCCTTATTATCATAGTAGGTCCGAATGGATTCTTTGGCCCTGTCCATGGCCTCATACAAGTAGCCCATTGGGGGCTTGTCACCATCAACTAATCAAAGAACTTTTACCAAAGGTTCAGTAATACTGCACACGTCCTGCACTCCCGCCCAGAAGCTTTCCTGGTATGAAACTAATCTGCATATGGCCTCTTCCTCTGGCTTGCGGCGAAATGCCAAAGCACGCCACTCATCTGAAAGAGACATTCTCTTCACATCGCACATAGAATTCAAGAGGGATTGAAGAGATGAAATTGGTGGCAAACCGTATAATGGCGGGGCACACCAACTCCTTGTTGTTCATGAATTTTCTCATCAAATGAAGCACAGATGCATGATTATATATAAATTATGAAATGCTTTTTGATGAGTCAATAATATCTTTGACAAAAGGGATTTTTCCGATGTCCTCCAACATCAAACCAATGCAATGTGTAGCACAAGGTGTCCAAAATAAAGTAGGATGCCTCTCCATAAGCATCTTAACAACAACAACATAATTTGCAGCATTGTTCATTATGACTTGGACAACATGTTCTAGACCCACCTCCAAAATAAACACATCCAACAAATCACATAATAATTTTGCATCTTTGATATGTGCAGATACGTCAACAGATTTCAAAAACATTGTCCCCTTGGGACAATTAACCAAGAAGTTTATAAGGCTTCTCCCCTTTTGATCAGTCCAATCATCTGACATCACAGTGCATCCTGTGTGTGCCCATGATGCCCTAAACTCCTCCAATATTTTGGTGCATTCAACCTTTTCATCTTGAAGAATGCGGCCCTCTAAAGTCATCATAAGAAGGGACTTTGTACCTCGGGTCAACAATTGCAATAGCATCAACAACAGGCTAGAAAAATGGATTATTCCTTGCAACGCTAAAATGAATATCATTCCAAAGAAGAAACTTGCCCAACAAGTTGTCAGCTTCTTCTTTCTCCTTTTTTTTAAGCATTGAAGAGATAGATGGATGTGAACCAGCGGTGGTTCTAGGAACAAAATATGATGAGGTAGCTACAGGGTTGGTTGTAGATACTGATGCTGAAGTAGAACCAGTGCCACTATCATATTCACCTCATAACACTCTATTCCCTGCTAATTGATTCCTCATATCTGACTTGGACAGTTTGGCTTGCTCTAAGTCTTCCAATGATCTGAGGGCTCTTCGGATGATTTCCGGATTTGGATTGGTGCAAGGCCCTACCTTATGTCCAGGGATTTGTGCAAGGTGATACTTCAATCTATAAACCCCCCTGTCATATGATGCCCACACAACTTGCAAGACAAGTTTGCTCTGTCAAACCCTCTATCAGGTTCACCAAATTCCCACAGAGGGTCCAATTTCCTTGGCATGTTTGTAACTTGGTTGAACTCTTGAGTTTTAATGTAAGATGAAGTTTGAAGTTGAACCTAGGGCACAAGAAAAATTGCAAGTTAAAAAAAAAAAATTACATACATGATACAACACATTGAATTTTTGACACAAAAAAAACATCAACTCAATGCAACAATAATAGAAAAAATACACATTCAAACCCAAACAAAAATGATGCAAAAAAATAGAGCACAAGAAGAAATTAAATTAATAAATCTAACAATCAAGTTTTTGCATTTTTGACCAAAATGAACCCTCTCCACTCTATGCAACAAAAATGAAAAAAAAACACAATTAAATCTACTCAAAAATCATTGATAATCAATGGGTTATAGAAACCCAAGCAAAAACAAGAAAAAAAACCAAAAAAGAAATGGCCAAATTTGGTGTCCATACTTGGAAACTACGCTTTGCCGAAGAAATTTGGTCCAAACACGAATTTGTCTTGCTTGGGATGCTAAAATGTTTCGTTTTCCTCCTCCTCTGCCCTAGTATTCACCTTCCTCTCCTCAGTTGTCAAACAAGCCCACTGTCTGCAAAAAAATGACAAATAAAAACCAAAAATTTGCTTTAAAAATGCGTTGTTTCGGACCCCCACGATTTTATCCGATCGACTCGCGATTTTTTTCGAACAAATCACAATAATTTGAAAATAAAAAAATCGCTAAAAAAATCGTCGATTAAATCGGGAGCTCGATTTTTTGAAAACATTACGATTAAATCGTGATGTTCGCAACAATGTTTTGAATTATTATTCGAAAAATAACAATAAATTCACTATTGTGAAAAAACTCTACAGAAATATAAAAACTGGAACTGAGAAATATATGCACCCACATAAATTTAACACCGTTGTTTTTGGACAATTGTATTTGGAAAAACCCCATAGGGAAAACTGGTGCAACATATGAGGGTTTTATTATTATTCAACAATTTGAGAGAATTAGAACTGGTTGCCTCTCTGGCAGACCTCGAAAAAAATAATGGTCTCCTCTGGAAAAATAAATTGGAGACCCAAATCTCCTTTTGCAACTCGAACTGGCCCTCTCCCAACCAACTTGCACTCTCCTAGGCTATTTACGCTGCCTTTGGGAAATGCACATTGTTGCTCAAGATAAATTCGTACAGCCATTGGGAACTCTTCCCGGTAAGTTGATCTACCTCCTGAACTACTATAGAACCACTCGCTCTGCCTCGGGGTGATAGATCTGACTTCCGACAACTGAAACGAGTTCCTTTGCCACTCACACTGTCAAATTGGCTACATGCACTTGCTGAATCAACCTCTTGTACAGATGAATTCTACTTCCCTTTCTTGTCACTAACACTGGAAATATTGAGGAAATCTTCCTTCGGGATCTTTGTTGATACTTCTATCTCTGATGCTTCTCTAGCTTCAATTGCTTCCTTGCTAAATCCCTGCAATTGGGTAGTCGAACTGCTCAACTCATAACTAAAGTCTTCTCTAAGCCCTTTGTATTGCTCTTATAATCTCTCGTTGGGGTCTCAATGACCATGATTAAATCTCAACAGTAGTATATATCATCCTTAGCAAGCCATGATTGCTAGTGTAAACAACATACTAAATTGGCTTGCTATGCCACTTGTGCTTTCCTTAGTCCCTTAAGTTTTTTATTTTTGCTGAAGCAAGAGACTATCCTTCTATTTCATTATCCAAAAAATAAAGTTACAACATTTACAAAAAGCATTACGCTTCATGGACTCAGGAAGAATCCGGTTACTCTGACATAGAACTGACCCTCCCTTTTACATAAAGCAAAGCTAACCTTTGAAATAAATCCTAAGGTTAGACAAAAAGATTTTTAACCCACTTAAAACTCCGAAAACCCCGTACTACATATTCTCGAAAAGCTTGATGGTACTGGTGGCCCTACAAAACTGCACAACCAAACCTGACCGTCGATTCGTTCTGTGAAATCGAACGGCTCGGATAAATATCACATTGCCAAGATGCCCGATTGATAATGCTCGATGGAAGGTGGTATTCCTAACCACCCCTTGCCACGTGTTGGGAGCCCAGTGGAATCGCTCCCAAAATCCCAATACCACTTACCATTTCGAAGCTAAGCGATCACCCGGAAACAACTTTATGCCTGGTTTTCCACTCCGTATGAGGAATGCAGGTAAATAGCTGCCATCTGAATGAACCAACCACCCTTCCCGCGTGAGCTCGCTTCAGAACTAGCCTCTGAGATTGCCGTTGATTGTAAATAGGCCCCAGTGTTGCGATCCAAAGGAAAGAGGAGACATGTCAACTCACACCAGGGTATGAAGTGACCTGTTTGAGATTGCCCTTCTTCAAGGAGCCAACAGAAGTATTGTGATTGAACGTGCTTAGAAACCTTCGTTACATACCTTTCACTCTGGCCCAATATCTAAAAATTTCTCTGTCCTCTACCGCTTGTTCATTGTAGAGAGATTTTAATTTTCTTTGAGGAGTCTCTTGCCACTTCAGCTCAATCCTGCACTCTGAATTAATTATTCCTTGATTGGCCAGTGTATCCGCTAGTTTATTGGCTTTTCTTCGAACATGGTTGAAATTAACAGTTCAAAGACTCAGGAGATGATTTTGAATTCTCTGATACACTTGAATTAGTCTCCAGTGTTTTGAGACCTTCTCTGGCTCTGTTCCACCACTGATTCTCTTGACCGCGTTAATGGAGATCTCTGAATCTGCTTCTATAATGACATTTGAGCTATGACTCAATTTCAGAAGCTCTAGACATTGTTCTAATGCCATTAATTCAACGATATTGTTGGTGTCTTTACCTAAATGGCAATGGAAAACAAAGATGATGTTTCCTTCTTCATCTCTTAACACTCCTCCATAACCCGCTGTTCTAGGGTTGCATTTTGAAGCACCATCAATATTGCATTTCAGATAACCTTTCGGTGGAGGATGCTAGAAATCCTTATCTGTTTCTAAATCTTTTTCCTTTCTGCATTGTCCACGGGGAATTATCTCATGCAAACCCAGTTGCATGAGAGTTCTCAACTCATACTCAGTGGGAGGATTCTTGGGATAATTGTGGATAGTGGTGCTAACTGTCTCCTTAATCTGTTTCAAGATCAGATCCAACAGGCGAAGAGGAATAGGTGTTTTGTCCTTGAAAATTCTTTTATTCCTTTCTTTCCAAACATTCCAGATAATGAAGCTTGGCGTAAAGACCCAGGCCAAATTAAGGAGCTCATTCTCCGAAAAGTTTCTTCTCCACTTGTTTAGGGTGTTAATTATATTTTCTTTATCTCTGTCTGTCTGTTGAAAAATGGTGGCAAAAGAATCCCACAACCAGGTGGTGAATGTGCAGCTGTTGAGAATGTGCTCCATTGTTTCCTCTTGGGCTTACATAGCTGACATCTAGAAGGCCCAATAACACCCCTTTTCCGAATATTGTCCCAAGTTAAGATTTTCTTGTGATGAACTAACCACATGAATAGCTTGATCTTCATCCACCCTTGGTGGCTCCAAAGTTGTTGCTAGGATTTTGCCGGAACACAGGAATCTAGGTTCAGGATGATTCTTTTTGCTTCCCTAAGATTAAAGGTTCCTTCTTTATTAAGGCCCCATCTTAAGTGATCCTGTCCCTTTGTTACCAAGATCTTCCTTTGTTTTAATATACTCATGAGTGCCTCTGTCTTTATTTTTCAGGGACTGTGATCTTTGCAGTCTATGCTTCTCTAATTTCTCCACTTTACAGAGTTGTGAGGAAGATTACAGAAATCTTTAACTTTGATTAATCCTTAGGAGTCTGTTTCTTGCTCGAGGCTCATAAAGTCCTCTCTTAACAGCATTGGTTCTTGTTGCCATTTGTCTTCCCAGAAGAGAGTTAGATCTCCTTCTCTAATTTCCCAGAAACTGTTGTTTTGTACTAGATTTCTGTTTTCCTAGGCTTTATTCCAGATGTAAGAGCCTTTTATGTTTCCCGACATTCTTATAAGATCTCTTGTTTGCTAGGAGCTTGCATATTTTTCTTTCCAGGTCTTAGCCCATTGAGCTTTGGTTCTTTAACCCATCTCCACCAAATCTTGGCTCCCAACACTTTACTCAGAATCTCTTGATCATCTAAGCCTAGGCTCCCATGACTCTTGGGTTTGCAGATTTTATCCCAAGAAACAAGGGCCCATTTCTTCCTTGTTTCCTCCTTGCTGCAAAGGAAATCTCTCTGGATATTCCTGAATTGTTGTAACACGCCTTTGGAGGCTGGGAGGGCTGATAAAAAGAAAACAGGGATTGATTGCAGAACGACCTTAATCAGAATCAACCTACCAGCTAGGTTCAACGATCTGATAGTCCATTTTTTGACTTTGTCTTGCATCTTGTTGAGCACCAGTTCCCAAATACTTTTGTGCAAAGGTCTGGCTGTAAGGGGAATTCCCAAATACTTTGAAGGGAGGGAATCCCTTTGGAAGCCCATAATTTCGGAGATATTTCTCTGAATTGCAACGTTAGTATTAAAGAAAAATATTTTGGATTTGGAGAGATTAACTTCCATACCTGTAGCCAAGGCAAAGACATTTAGGATTTGTTTGTATGCCAAAGCTTCTTTGACTGTGGGAATTCCTTGCAGCATGGTGTCATCCACAAATTGTTGGTGAGTCATTGCCTGACCATTCTCCGTTAATTGGAGACCCTTAATCTTTCCCAATGCTTTGGCCTGTTTGATGGACCTACCCAGTCCTTCCATCATGACGATAAAGAGAAAGGGAGAGAGAGGGTCTCCCTGCCTGAGCCCTCTAGAAGGAGTGAAGATCTTTGAGGGCGAACCATTCACCAAAATGGAAAAGCTGGAAGAAGTTACCAGAGCCATAACCCATCTGACCCAGTTGTGATCGAACCCAAAAGCAGTAAGTACCTTCTTGACATAGATTCAGTTCACCTTGTCATACGCTTTGGCAATATCTAATTGCATGATCATACTAGCTTGCCTCTTGCTGGTTAGCGTGTGAACTACTTCATGGGCTTGAATAATGTTATTTAGGATTTGTCTACCTTCCACATAACTAGATTGTTCCCCTGAATTAAAGAAGGAAGTAGAGGTTTGAGTCTACTAGCCAAAACCTTGGATATAATTTTGTAAACCACATTGCATAAAGCAATGGGTCTGTACTTATCAACAATCAGGGCTGAATCTTGTTTAGGGATCAGGGAGATGAAGGAGGCGTTGAGGGCTTTCAGAATAGTTCTGTTTCTTCTGGAGTCCTCCACCACATTTAGAATATCCTGTTTGACAATGTTCCAGCAGACCTTAAAAAAGTCTACATTGAAACCATCTGGTCCTGGAGCTTTACCATTCTGCATGTCTTTAATAACTTCACTGACTTCTTCTTCAGTTATTGGTTTATTTAGGTTAAAATTGTCCTCTCTAGACACCAGCTTAGGGATAATTTCCCTGATGCATTGCTCTCTATTTAAATTGTTTTCTTCAGTGATGCCTTTGAAATGCTGTACCAACACTGTTTCAATATCCTTATGCGAGGTCTAAAGCTCCCCATTTTCATTCAATATTGAAGAGATTCTATTGTGAGCTCTATTGGCCATGGTGGATCTATGGAAAAATCTGGTATTACATTCACCTTCTTTGAGCCATTGAACTCAAGACTTTTGTCTCCAAAAGATTTCCTCTTGTTTGCATAATTTCTCCCATTCTTGATGGTGTTTATCAGCTTGCTCATTTTTGACTTTATCAAAACCATCTGTGATCAGTGCTTGATTGAGTTCCTGAAGTTTGATTTCCACTGATTTTTTGTCCACAGAAATGTTACCAAGCTCCTTCTTGTTCCATTCTTTGAGCCTGAGTTTCATGTGCTTGAGTCTTTTATGAAGGAGGAACGTTTTAGTACCCTGGATCTGCAAATCTTCGGACCACCATTTTTCAATGTTGCTGATGAAATTTGGGTGGGTGAGCCAGATATTCTCAAATTTGAAGGGTATATTCCTGGGAGAGTCGATCCGCTTGATTTCTAATTGAATCGGCCAGTGATCAGAGCCTCCAAAGGGGAGAACACTAGCTGTCATTTCTCTGTTTGTGAGCATAAGCTCCTTTGATATCAAAAATTTGTCTAACTTGGAGGCGACCTGTGCCTTACCTCCTCTTTTATTGTTCCATGTGAAAAGGCCATTGTGCGTTTCAGAGTCCACTAGTTTCATATCATTTGTGAAGGTTTGGAATGCTATGGAATTTTTACTTAGCAGTCTAATACCTCCTTTTTTTCCGAAAGAGATTTAATCATATTAAAATCTCCTCCCATGACCCAAGGAATCTCTTCATGTCTGCTTCTAAGATCAACCAGGGATTCAAGGAACCTAAGTTTCTTATCTATTCTTTGAGGTCCATAAACGTTTGTGACCAGGAAGGTATCTGAAACCCCTACTGGTTGAATAATCACTGATAAGTAATTTCTTGATGCCTCCGCATCTATTATGCTAACTTTTTGTGGGTCCCATAGAGTTAGAATGCCCCCCGCTGTGTTCTCTGTGTTTACTTCTAGAAACTCAAATTTATTAAGCCATTTACTATGGATTTGTTTTAATTTCTGAATAGAGCATTTTGTTTCGTGAATGAAGATTATGTCTGGCGTTGCTAGTTTCATTCTGTTACTTAGCATTCTTTGTTTTCTTTTACTACCTAGACCTTCGATGTTCCAAGATATGAACTTCATAATTAAAGATTTGTAAAGGAGTATCTGGTTAGGTCTTTCATCTTACCCGAATCTATCATTAGCTTTCTCCAGCAAGAGCTCATTTTGCTTTTTCCTGCCCCTCTTCTTTCATGGATTTCTAGTCGCTAATCCTGGAGTTGATTTCATAGTTTTCACACCTCTGTGCTCTTGCTTGTGAATGTTTTACCTTTATCCAACCCTCTTTCTTGAGCTTTCCATAAAAACAACTGCTGTATTCTGTTGCATTCTTCTTGAGGCAATGAGTCAATTCCTCCCTTGGTTCCCTGCATCAAGAATCCTTCTAGATCCAGGTTTTCCTTATCAAGAATTTCCAGTAGTTCCTGATCTTCCAGATCTATTTCACTTTGGGTCATTTCCTGGTCCATTTCCATTTTTGTTTCACTCATCATCGTCTCTTTTTGATAACCAGTATCTTGAGAATGTTTGTTGTTTTCTTCCTTCCCTTTTCCATTCGGATCTTCCTCCTGAGATTGGGTTTCTCTCGTGATTTCTTCATTCTCTTCCAGCACTTGAAAACTGTTCTGACTGACCTTCAGTGCCTCGTTGTGTTGTTGCTTTGGCCCCTTTTCCCCCTTTTCCTCTACTTGCCACTTTGTGAAAGCTTTTAGTCTCCTTCGTTGTATTAGGTTCCCTTTGTTATCTGCTTTACCGAGAGGGTAGTTTCTGAACAAATGTCCATGCTCATCTAGGACATCTGAATGGGATATGCTCGTAGTCCACAGCCTGCACCCACTCTTCATCAAAAACTTCCAAGATAACTTCATTTGGAAGAGCTCCTGATAGATCCATTTCCACAGATATCCCTGCAAAGGAGGTATATTTTCATCTTCTTGTGGCTTCAGAAGCTTTGACAAAATGTCCTAGCTTATTGCTGACGCAGGGTAACGCTTGCATAACCCAAAATCTTTAGTACTCGTAATTAAATCTCGCTCCACACTTTCTAACTCCATTAAAATTCCCATCTGGGCAACTCATAATAACTTGAAAACTTCTATTAACCAATACCCAGAATTTAACATACCTTGTTATCTCTGCAAATTTATAATTCGCTTTCCACCTTATTCAGATCTAAAAAATACTGTCACTATTCGATTTTCACTATGCCAATTACCCAATTCAGGCTATGATTAAAAATCGAATGTTCATAATAATTGACACACGCACTTACCATTCCGTCTCTACACTTTGTGAGTCCATCTCTCCATGCCTTGGATCTCACACAATCTATAAGAAGTTCCTTTCGACTTCAATCAACATTAAGTTTCGCTCCAACATTCTTATACGCAGAATACATATACGGAGACCCTTCAATTGATCGTTGCCACGGCGCCTTCGTTCGATCACACCCAATGTCTTGCGTGTGATCTTCCATTGCATAACTCAGATTTCATTATAAGTCGAATAACATTAAACATGACTTACCAGCACATCACTTTAATTATGTATCTGCCTCTGTGCCGGGACTTGACATTCATTACAATTCCGTTCCAACCTCAACCATTCGATTCAGCTCAAATCAATTCGCAAATCGCAATTCCAATGCGTTCTCCAACCGATGCGATGACTTCCTCCTATGATAAATTTCTGATGCGATCAATTGGAAATTGTACTCGCAGACATCGCTTCCCATAAGCGATGAGATGCTTCCCGGACCTGATTCGCCATTCAACAAAACTTTATAATCTTATCGCATCCGTCTCCGTTCCAATGCGATCAATCGGCGATCGGAGATCGCTCGTTGCAGAGATTAGGTTCACTACTATTGGCGAATTCCACAATACCGATGCCGAGATTTCTGGACCCGTTCCCATTTCAAACCTGACTTATATCATTTTGCATCCGTTTCTACTATTAGATGTTACGATATGGAACACCTTCCCTCGCCCGATGCGATGAATTAAAAAATCGATATATTTATTATTTCAAATCACCAAAAGGTTCTGCGAAGTATTACTTTGCCCAGTTCTCTGTATTTACGAGATTTTCTACTTGCAGACTCAGCTAAGATATGTTTGCATTAATCACAGGGATTTTTTACAATTTATAATAAAACACACTGACAGCGACAATTTCAAGTAATGCATAAAGAAACCAATGTCCAAGCTTCACGGGCTCGTTATACAAAGAGGCACACAACATTAAATTCATTCGATTAGGCACAAATCACAATTGCATTTGTAATATTCAGAAAAACGAAACAGAGTTTCGATCTTTGGCCCAGTTACACAAAAGAAAGATCCCTGTTTTACACAAACACAGTCTTCACACAATTCTGAGATTTTCGCTCCACCCCAAACCTCACTCTCTCTCACAGCCTCTCTCTAATCTCCCCTACTCAACCTTTTTCCTCCTTTTTATTATTAACTCGAATAATTCCCCTAAAATTTCTAACAACATTCTTCTATTTCTAGAAATATAACAACAATCCTCTATCTCTTAGCTCTCGTGCACACCTATACTAACAGCTCATATCTCTATCCTAAAATAAGATAGTCTCTTATTTATTACAATAACAAACTATTTGAGAAGTCCAACCTTCTCAGTAAAACTGATTTTGACCCATAGTCAGTGAATTTCACCCTGTTTAGCCACAACATGTGAACAAGTCTTCACATTGCTGGCTAATCCCAATGCTCCTGCATCAATTGCCAATGGCAGCTAGCGATTCCGTTTGCCAATAATCTAGAGGTGGAGAATAGAGCCTTACCCAAATAGGAACCGAAGTAAAGGTTTCCTGCTCTGGGACAAAGTTCATCTTCCAAGGCCTCATATAGAGACTGGCTGTTGCATAAAAGTAGGGTCCTCCTTCGAATATTCTGTGTTTATCTTCGATGTTTGAGAACACCACTGTGAAGAATCCTTTTGACCCAAGATGTAGGTCAATGCCTCCTTTGGGTTTCCAGTGATACTTGATCCACGTCTGTAAAGCTTTTTTAGTGGGCCAGAGTCCCATGAATTTACAGATAATGGCATAGGTTCCCATGTGTTCCCTGTGCGCCTGCAGAGCAGGATCATTTAATATTATTCTAGGAGTGATTTCTGCGTTTGGTTTGTAGGTTCCCTTTTGTTTTTTGTTTCTTGAACCCTGAATTTTGTCTTCTTCCTCCTTGTCCTTTGTGCTACTATTCTCCTTGGTCTTGTTCCCGTTAGTCTCCTTTTCATTATCCCTGTTCCTGCCATCCGTAAAACCTTTGCTGCTCAGGATTGGTGTCTTGCCTCTGCTAGCTGCCATGTCTTTGTAGGAGGGAGTCGAGCTCCCTCCTCTTACGCCCTCCATTAGAAACGATCTTCTGCACCTTTCTAAAACCCTGGCCAATCGCTTCAGCTCGCTCCCGTGAAAGCAAGACACAAACTTCAATAATCAAGTTCACTACCTTCGAATCTTCACCATAGCTGGGTAAATCAAATTCTTTCAAGCTATTCGTTGATTCTCGATTCCTATTTTTTATTTACTCCCCTTAAGTTGCAGTGTCAACTACCTAGTACATACGATATTTAACTTTAACCACATCAAAATGAATAACAAACTGGAAGATGCAATGAGGAGAAACAAGGAAGCATGAGAATGATCATGAAGTATTCACAAATCTAGTAAGATTAAACCAAGTCTAATTCATCAAACATCTATTTGATCATTTCTTAAATGCACTGGCCCATAAGATACCATAACAATTTGAATTGAGATCATAACCCCAACATTTGGAAATCAAAATTGTCACTCAACACCGATCGATTAATAAAGTCATTATTACATGAGCATACTTTAAGCGACAGAGTTAGAGTTGGGAAAACAAATGAAATGAAAATATTGGTGGCATCCAATCATAAGTCATAAGATTAATCAAAGATGATTGATGAGGCTTTACCAAAAAAAGGTTAGGCCCCCCTACGTCCTATTATCACAAAATCTTACATCTTTGTGTAAAGCCTTTACAAGCTGATTTGACAAGTGGAACATTGTCACCTGGGCAATAACTTCCTCATTTTAGTGAAGGATGGATCCAACATAAGGGAGGCTTCCCTAGCAGCCTCAAGGGTTCCCAAGGTAAGATGGGATGAAGTATGAAGTCACCTATTTAGTTACCCAATTTACCACAATCTAAATATGTCAAGCAAGTCAAGAATAAAGTGATCAGACAAATTAGATTCCAGATTTGGTTTGATATGCTTCACACAAAGTAAATATTCCATGCAAAATAACCCCCAAACACTACAAATCTGAAAATTACTGAAAAATGTTGCAAAACTTGTCTAATGATAGGCAAATTACAAGTTATAACAACAATAAACTTTAACCACCCAAATAAATTTTAAATAAGTGAGTTTTAGGGCTAAAACATAGAATAAAACTATGGTTTCAAGTAACTTGCTAATTCCGAAATTTCAAAGGATATAACAGTCCAAAAAGATCAACAAGTCCAGCCCTAAATTGGCTGCAATAAAAACCAGCTAGTGAGACCAGTTAACTCGAAATCGTTTTCATGCACGTAACCCTAGCCATGAGAATCCTTAAAACTTGTAAAGCAATCCATAGGATATCTCAATAAGTCTATTTAATTATCCGTGTATAGCAAATGTAGAAAACAAGCAAAAGTAGACAAGTAGTTCTTCTCTACAAGTTCTGGCAATGAATCCAAATGAATGGTGCTTTTCATATTCATATAAGAGATCTAGCACCCTTCTCATTAAACTAACAATATTTTCCTAGCAAAAGCCCTAGAAAATATAATAATGCCTTTCTCTCTTTACAATCCCTAAAGATAAGGTCATAATACATAAAATATCCATGATAAAAGAGTGGACGACTCAAAATCCTGCCAACGACGCTCCCAAAATGAAGCAAAACATGCTTAGGTGCCAAGTTGTCTTCCATAAAAGCATGGTAAATCCATATGTGTTGCATGTGTGAACAACAAATGGTGGAAAAATCACTAAAAAATTATGTGTAGGGCCTTTGATGTTAAACATTCCCTCTAAAGGGTTCCTTGTCCTCTCTACAAGGGTGCTATATTCTCAAGAAGCCGAACATCCTCCTAAAAGAATGGAATGACCTCTCAAAAAAGGTGCGAGGATATCCTCCAAGTGTGCGGGTAAACCCTCAATGTCCTTCAAAGGACCAAGGTTCAATCCACGTCATAGTCATTTAGAGTACATCGTCTAAGAAGGGTTCAAAGTGACCCCATGTAGTCATTGATTTAGAAGCGTGTGCACAAGTCTAATGCAACATAAAAAGTGATTGATGTCAAATGTAAATTCCATTAGATAGATCATATTAAGCATCATATTCAAACTTCACAATAATTCATAGAATTCTCAAAATTTGCCAAGTTTTTGTATCAAAGATGTTGAAAAGTGTAACTAGGTTTAGTCGTCATAATGACACATGTAATTGTGATTTTATGTAATTGATGAAAAGAAGAAAAATGTAGTTATTATTGTAATTCTAGTCTCATGGGTTTCATGAGCAAGGAATTTATTTTTAGTAATGGCCGCGATTATGAGCCTTTAGGTTTTGTCATCTAGTCATAAAAGTCAAATTGAGTCAATGTCATGTATGAAGTACCGTTCTTGGGCATATTACATTTTGTATGAGTCAATAAATAAGTATGAAAGCCCTCCAAGACAAGCACAAGACCTCTCCTTCAAGAAGAATAATAATAAACTTCACAAAGAGACATGTCGGTTCACCCTCATCAAATTGGCTTATTATAGGCTCCAACCACTATGTAGATTTTAACCCTGTACAGAAATTACCTGCATACGAATTCTAAAACAAAGAAAATAAACAATGCGAGAGCATAACACATAAAACACATATGCGCAGAGATTTTCCCCTGGATCCCAAAACCGGGACTACCAGCTTGATTTTTCATTATTGTTCCTTTCAATGTTACAATACATATTTATACATGCTGAAGCATCCAAAACCATGGACCGAAAACCATAGGTAGGTTCGCCCAACCTAATATAGGGTCCAAAAAAAATTTTCCCGAGGCACTGCCCCAGACCCTGTAGAGGGGGGCTACCTGCCCCCCTCAAACCCTGTGGATAGGGGGGGTTGCATCCCCCCCTATGACCCCCTCGTTGCGTAATCGGCACAACGAAGGGGGGCTCCGCCCCCCCTCTAACCCCCCTATTAACGATGTAGGTTAGTCGTGGAATGAATATAACACATTCCAACAAGCCCAAGTAACCATCAAGTAGTGACATTCGTGATGCTCAAACTACTCTTGGCAAAATATGGTTCATCTTTGGAAGTGGGTAATTATCCTTTATGGATACTTTGTTGAGGTTCTACAAATTTATGCACAGCCTTATTTCTCCAGTCTTCTTTCATACCAAAACTTGATTTGAAATCCAATCAGAAAATCTGATTGGAACAATGATGCCAGCTTTGAACAATCTATTCACCTCTTTCTCGATGGATGGTAGCAGCTTTGGATTGATCCTTCTCAACTTCTATCTGAAAGGCTTTTGATCCATCTTGATAGGAATAGTATGTCGAATTATATCCTTGTCATACACCTTCAAATCTGAATAATCTCATGCAAACTTATCAGAAAATTCAAAAAGTAAAATAACATATTGGGCGTTTACCTTGGGAGACAATGCTTTTGATAGCTTTACAAGCTTGGGCTTGACAGCTGTTCCGAGATTGACATCCTCAACTTATTTGTCGGTAGGAACCAATCTCGGTTTTCTTGCAACATCATCTTGATCAAAAATCTCCTCTAAAGGTATGAGACCTCTAGGAATAATGTTATCCTTCAGCTATAATACCTCCATCATTGGTATCACAATCATCATCAATGGAAGCATTCTTGAACTTTCCTTCATTCTGCAAAAAGGCATTGATTTCATTATCATCCCAAAACACCTTCCAATACCTTAAATTATCTGGAACAGCAAGCCGGTGTTTGACATGAATTTCAAACTTGTTGTTGGAGTTCATTGGGATCTTCAAATTGCTTTCCGTAGTGGTGAGTGAATATGCAATAATGTTTTGAGTCTAGGGTACTGACGTCAAGGTATATTTAGGAAACATTCTCAAAATATCTAGGACTACATTTCTGTAGGCTCTCATCTATAGATTTTTTACTTGATACTCTCCCTTTACCTGTTTGATCACTAGCTTTGAATCACCATAGACAAAAATCCTCTTTGCATTTAGTTTCTTCAAAATTTTAAGACCTATAATCAAAGCCTGATACTCTACTTCATTGTTATAATAATCAAAAGCCAACTTGTAAGAACATACTCTAACATTGCTTAGGACTTTGGTAGGCTAGAAAGTAGGGTTATGAATCCAAATTCCTATACCAACCACATCCTTACCCACACCGCCATCGAAATCCATGCTCCAAAGGCTGGCTTCATCTTCTATATGCTGAAATTCTATTTCCTTCTCTACCTTAGCTTGATTGATTACTTCATTTTCCTGCTCTTCGCTAACCTTTTGCTGCTATATAGAATGCTCATAAGTACTTGCTACTTTTTCTTTTTATTGTTTAAGGACTGCCCTAAATTTCTCTGAAATTTCTAGTACATCATCTTCTTCTATAATTTGAATATTTACATCATTTAATCCACTATTAGAGTACAAAACAAATTATTCTAAATCAGTATGTATAACATTTGTTCATGATTTAGAGGCTTCTCTTTACTAGTGATCATGTATTTTATTTTCTTCTCCCAATATAAGTTCATCAATTGACTGAAAATGGGAATGGTAGCATAAGATAAGTCAAGTTGTAAAGTGCCCTTGAGTTTAGCACCCCAGGATCTAGAGAAGAGCATACCGAATCAAGGTGGAATATCAACAACAACCACATTCATCAAAACATTTTTGGCTAGGATTTGATCTAAAGACATGACCAGATCTTTGATAAGACCAATGCAATGAACTCTACCAGAGTCAAAGGAGTACAAATCATGATATTTCCAGGTAATATCTAGGCCCAACTTCTCCATAATTGCTTTAGGCATCAAATTATGAGAAGCTCTAGAATCAAACATGTCATTATGGAGAATATACTCATGCAATCTAAGACTCAGATAAAAGGGAGGAACTTCACTATCTTCAGGCTGACCTTCTATGGTTGGACCAAAAATGAGTTCAGCATGATCATCTTCAAAGACTCAGATAAAAGGGAGGAACTTCATTATCTTTAGGCTAAACTTCTATGGCTGGACCAAAAATGAGTTTAGGATGATCATCTTCAACATTTACCAAGTCTGACAAATGGTCTATTTGCAAAATTCTAGATACATGGTGTTTATAATTGTTATTCTTTACTAGCTGAGTCAAAGGAATGGGCACTTTTAATTTAGCAATTTCAATTTCTAAATTAAAGGATGAAACTTTTTCTACCTCTTTGATAGTAATGTCCTTCTTCTCTACTTGCTCTTTTGCTGCATTTTGCTGATTGTTCTTCTCATTTGCAATGATACTTGCTGATGGTACTTTGCTGGAACTCGGATCAGCAGGGTCTTTCCCTTTCTTCTAAATGTTTGAGGAATCATTCTTTGATTTCATATCCTTTATTTTTTGAATGGGATTGATTGGTACATCTCTGCTCCTCAAAGAAACCTCTACTGTGCTATCAAAGCATTCATATAACGTCACTGATAATCATCAGACTCAGCCTCCAAAACTGCATCATTTGCTAATATGTAATCTTCATCCCTTTGAATGTCTGGAACCTCTGCATATTCTTCATCTTCCATTAGAAAAATGGGCATACCATCGGCAATGAAAAAATGGTTTGTTGCAATTACCGAATCATCGTCATCTTCTTATTCCATTCCTTGAACATAATTTTGCTGCAAAGGAGTTCTGATTTGTTGTTATTGTGCTGGTTGGTTTGGTGCCTTTTGTGCCCTCTTCTTGATCCGGAATTGGGGCTATTGCTGTCCTCTAAAATTTGGATTCCTAATTGGTGGTTCAATTCTATCTGTGATGGTCAGCCGGTCAGCCATCTTCTCCACTGTTTGGATCAAAGTATCCATCTTAACATCTGAGGTAGATGCTTCCTCCTTTATGGTCACTCTCTTTCTAGATCTCATTCTTGCTCTTTTGACCAAGAGATTTTCTTCTACACTTATAGTGTTCTTCTACGTGTCTTCTAGTGTGGTGGGATGACGTTCCCGTAACTGATGTGTCGTATTAGTATCGAAACCTTCTAGAAACTTGAGTAAAGCTAACCTCTTTGGTGGTTTAATGTTGGCTGAAATAACATTAAAACTCACGCAATAATCTTGCACACTTTCACCAACATTCCTTTTGATATTTTAATACTCAGACAAAATTTGGAGTGGATTCTTCTTTACCTCCCACCGATCCAGTGATTGCCTATGTAGGATTGGAAAAGTGGTGGTAGAGGTTGTAGGTAAAGCTCTAAACCATTTTCAAACTTCACCTCCAAATCTTTGTACAAACAATCTCATAGTAACATCTTCTATCTCTACCTCATGAAGGTCAAAGAAGTCATTCATTTTATGAACATGTTACTAAGTTGTAATGTTTTGAATGGCATCAAAAAGAGGTATTTTACTTTGGTAATCAGTGGGAATAGCACCAAGATTTTGAGGTAAAACATGGGGTGCATACTGGGCAGCCATGACTCGAGGTGGATTTGAAACAACGATTGGACTACTAGGGGTTGATGGAGTAGTATGCATAATAGGTGCTTGATGGGTAATGATAAGTTGAACGGGAAGTGTAGGTATAAACGGAGGTTGGGAATGAACTTCAGAGGTTGATGGGAATAATGATGAATTGAGGGTAGTGGATGCTGGATCAGTAAACTCAGGAATCTTAGCAGTAGTAAGGGACGATTGAGGAGAATTTAGGATATACTCATCAATTGACCAGTTTTCCTTTTGAATTTCAAGATTTGCAATAAAATCTGGGTCTAGAACTATAACATCAAGTGCACTTTCAGATTTGGTCCTAAATAGAGAAAGGTCAAATGCAAAATAAAAAAGGAGATATTCTAGGAACAACCACTCATCCAGGAAGGAATCTACTTTTATCGAAGGTGTTATGCTGACTGAAATTCTTGTCTTTTGAGTCTTATTGAAATCAAGTAAGGGTTATCCACTACTGGGACGGGATTTGGATCTGGATTTCCCCTAGTGTACTTTCTTGAAGCTAGTGTGCTCAAATTTCAAAGTATTCTATATTACTTTACAACTTTCTATTTCAGCCTAGTAAATTCTAAAACTCATCATCCAAAGTTCAAGAATTTAAATGAAATATATTACCGGGGTGATTAATATTTCATTTCCCAGTATGGTCGCCACTATGTTATCACCTAGATTGACCTCAGGCTGAAGGGAGGCAATGCCAGGTGTTAGTGTCAGTGTCTTCACACTTCCATCAATGATCAAAATCTTCTCTTTTTCATTTCATAGTAGGAGTCCCATACTAATGAGTTTGCATTCCATTAGGTCATGGATTCACTAATGGTATGGTTTACTTTAATTTTCCCTCATGATCTGTACTTGTTGATCCTCTTCCATATATTTCAGCCATGGCTCATGTTTCCATTGCAATTCATTTCAATAGGTCTTAGGGTTTGGTCTCATTAGGTTTTAGGGTCCCACCATGGTCAAATCCAATAATTACATAACAATAATGATTAGCAAGGACATGAGGAGGCCAATAATGATTGGTAAAGCCATAATTTATCATTTTGAAAGCCTAATGTAGTTCTCACCTCAAAACTTGTTTTGAGGTGAAAACAAAGTATCTTGTTTTTATCTTCATTTATGATGTAATTTTATCTTTTCATATGTAATATTGGTTCCCAGATGCTCCTAAGAATCTTGTGATGTTGCCAAGCACCTGCCACTACAAAAATCAAGTCATCTTGGGCATGAATCCACTTGCAAGAGCAAAAGAAAATGAACATGAAAAACAAAGTATTAAAAAGGAAAAATAGACATTAGAAAGGTGGGTTTTTCAAAAGCACAAATCAAATGGAGTTCATATAAAACCCTCCAATCCTAATTTCAAAAGAACTATGCCATGTTTGCAAAAGCCAAAGGAGAAAAAAACATCAAATGAGCAAGTATTTGTGAGCAAGGAAGTCAGGTGTTGCGCTTAGGGAGAAAAATGTTGCGCTTCTAAAGTTTTTGGCTCGGTGTTGCACTTAGGGAGGAGGGTGTTGTGCTTAGAGCCAAGCGCTACACTTATGGGCCATTTTCTCAGTTCAAAATATAACGGGCGCTGCGCTTGGAGGGAGGCGCTGCGCTCCTAGGTAGTGGCACTGTGCTTAGGCTAGCTAACCAAAAAATGCTCCCAAACTTCAAATTTATGTCAAATCTCCTCCAATTCCACACTTGGAAAGTAATTATTATTCCTCTCCTTGCAATTTAGTTTGCATATGTAAAGATTTTCATAAGTTTCCACTCTCTATGTAAAAACCTAACTTTCAGTATAAAACCCTAGTTATTTAGTTTTCCCCACCACTCACCTCAGAACTAAACCCTTATCCCCACCACTGTTATCACATTCTACCACTCATTTATCACTCTATAAACCCCCTCCTTCTTATGTTTTTCCCATAGCTACAATCACACCCATTCCTCCAAGCCATTGCACACACCATTCATCCCATACATTGTCAACACTGTGCAAACTAAGAGAGTTAACTAAAACATGGATAGAGGAATGATTTTGAGTATGATGAAGAGACAACCAATGATAGTTCTGTGGAGAGAAATAGGCAGAGGAAGCCTCACAAGGGAGGAAAAATCATAACAGAAGAGTAGGCTTTTCCCCTTTAAATTTTTGGAGAACAGGTATGTTCCTTTGATGAGGATTATCATCAGATATTTCACTAGTGAAGGTAGATTCTCCCAGTTGTATAATTACCATATCAGAATCATGCACTTCACCAAGGTAAAGATGATGAATCTCCCATATTTCTTATTTAGAAGCATTGACAAAATAGCTTGCCTTGTGCAGAAGAAGCCACAGCCTCAACAGTTGAATAACATCTATCATTACTCTTTGATCAAAATCATTGTTCTTCACCATCTCTGTCTTCGTAACATTCCTCAGGAGAGTTTCGTTGCTCATGAGATGTTAAGAGGTCCACAGATCCCTTCACCAGTGCACCAAGAAAAAGGTGGGCCTTCTAGCCATTAGGAAACAAGGGAAGAGGTCAAGGAAACCAAAACTGCTGAGGTGCCAGTGTACTTGACATATCAGAGAGGCACAGGGAGACTTTTTGCAGCTGCTAGGCAAGTATTTTCTCCATGGGATGTGGAAGGGACCTTGCCTTCTTCATCAGTCCACGGGCACATGTTATCTCCACAAGGTGTGGAAGGGGCTTTGCCTTCTACATCGACAAAATAGGTACAGGTTGAGTAGCTAAGAAAAGGCAAGGATAAATTGTAGGAGGATAAATTTGGTGATGAGGAGGAAAGAGATTTTGACTTGATTGAGCATGAGGAGCCATAGCAGTGCTATACTCATCATTGAGTTAACATCATTGACTTGGAGGCTCAGGATGAAGAAACCATCAAAGATATTATCATACAAGAAATGGAAGCTCAAATACAAGCTTTAGTAGACAACTTAGAGAGAGCCAAATTCATCATCAAATACTTGGAATAGGAAAATAAATAGTTGAGTGACAAACAAGTCCTCATGGAGCTGGAAATGATCAAAGAAAATAGGCAAATTTCCAAAGAGGTTCATGTCACATTGATTCCCATTGAGTAGGAAATTGAAAATGGTAGGGAAACTTGGAATGAGAGAGGCAATATATATCTAGAAGGGCTCATCGAGAAGGCCAACAGGGATAAGAAAATGCTTCGACACATGGCATACCATTACATGACCCACACTAAAATTTGTAACATAAGGATTAGAAAATTAAAGGCTAGGCCAAGGAGAACTTTGGAAGGCAAAAAGAAGCAAGATAGATTGAATATGTTGGCTGAAGCCTCCCTAGCCCACCAAAGCACTTGATAGTGGTGCTCCATGCCAAATTTGGGAAAATTTTGAAATTCACAACACATAAAAGTTGTCCAGAAGCACTGCATCATCGGCGCTGCACTTTTACTTGGGGCATCCATTGGAGAAACAATTGAAATTTTTGGATTCAAAATGATGAGGACATACACCAAGGAAATTTTAAGAAGTTTTGGAGTAGATCTGGTTCACCAAAAAGTTGAAAAACTACCAAAAAAGACCTTTCTGCCTCTTTTTGGACACACAGAAGAAATCTTGGAATATTCACGTTTTTATGGGGAAAATGACCTCCAAATTCAACATTTCTAGGTATTCCAGAAACTAGACTTGAGGACCTTTCCAATGAGCTATCATGGGTTCAATTTGGCTAAGGGAAAGGCCTCTAAAATCAGGTGGAAAGTGGCACTACACTTAGGACCAGTGGCGCTGCGCTTAGGGCCATTTTGCTCAGGGAACTAAAATTCGCCTGTTTTGACTGTGAATTTGGTCTCTCTCTCATCATGGATGGTTTCACTAATATAACTGATAACATAACATGTAAATGTAATGGTAAAATAGTGTTATAGGGTAGATTCATTAGTTAGAGGTGGTTTTGAGGCAAATGAATTGGTTTCCCCTCTTTTAGAGGTAAGTTGTTTGACAACCTATATTCCAGTTCTTTATTGGGAAATGGTTGAAACAACCCATATTCTCATGGATTCGACCCCTGAAGGTTAGGATTAGTAGTTTAGATGTATATATTATGTGTTTTTTGGTAATTTTGTGGGGTTGGATTCAGTTGGATGCTCATGTACTGAACACTTATCATTTTGTAGCAGTTGTGGCAGGAAACTAATAAAGTTGCATCTATTTTTATAGGATAGCTATGGTATGGCCTTTGGAATGTGTTTCTTCTTCTCTTAATATGTTCTTATGTTATTTATGTATGCATCTTTCATATAATTACTTCTGATTGGTTGTTTTCAAGTCAGATAGGTGGAATACATTAGGTTTTAATGCTCTGCCTTGGGAAAACAACAGTATTTCATGTTTTCTTCTATTTAAGAGGTATTATTGACTTGCTCAGGCCCTTCTTAGCTCCTCACTAGTCTAGCCTTTCACCTCATCAAGCTTTAAGGTGCTGAAGATCATACCTACCTTGCCCCATAGAATCCCCTACCATTTTGACTTAGTTTCCCAGACCCAAATTGCCAAGCTCCTCCTGATCTGGCAGACACCAGCAAAATTCAATCAAACCTTTCGAGATATTATACCTAGCCTAAAATCTTTACCTAATTCAGTCATCCCGACTGAGATTCATTAGGAGAAAGCCCTCTCCCGACCTGGTAGGGCTAGTTACCAGGTTAGGCTTGGTTTGTGGTTACCTTAGAATTGCCTTCCTTCAACCTAAGGTCAATCTAGGTGATAACACTAGGTTAACCACAAACCAAGCTTAGCCAAGTAGCTAGCCCTACTAGGCCGGGAGAGGGCTTTCTTCGTAAGGATCTCAGTCAAGATGATTGGATCAGGTAAATGATTTTAGGCTAGGTATAGTAGCACAAAATTTTTGATTGGATTTTGTAAGGGTTTAGTTGGATTAGGAGGAGCGGGGCAGTTTAGGTCTAGGAAATTAGGTCAGAGATGTAGGGTGTTCTATGGGGTAAGGTAGGCATAGGCTTTAGCACTCTTGGGCTTGATGGGATGAGATGTTTAAGACAAGTGAGAAGCTAAGAATGGCATGTGATAATCATGGATACTTCCTGGATTGCAGAAAACATGAAATGGTGAATGGTTTCCCAAGGCAGAGCACTGATGCAATGGATTCTACCTATCAAACCTGAAAAAATTCAACTAGAAGCAATGAAATGATTGATTGCATACATAAAACATAAAACAATATAAAATTTGAAACAGGAACTCATACTGTTACCCATTTTGTAGAGATAGCAAAAAAGTGACTTGATTTTGAAAAGGGGTGATGCAGAACACATGTGTTTTTTAGAGCTTAGTTTTTGGCACTATAATTTTTTTTATGTATATTGCGTTTTAATAATGGTAAATTTTTTATGTTGATATAAAAATGTGGTAATTCTACACCAGGCCCTTTTTTAAAAGGCTTTTTTTTTTTTTATTATTATTTTTTTATTTTCTAATGTATGAAATGTAAATAATTATTTTGTAAATTTAATAATTTTTGAAATGGTCTTTTTCTTCATATTTTCTTGTTTTTATTTTAATTTTATTTTTTTAGTAGTGAGGTTTTTTATTGTTTCGCATATTTAAAGAAGAAGGTCAATATTTTGAATTTTCGATATTCTACATATTTATACATCATTAATTAATTTTTCAATCCACAAGATATAATTGTTTCTAAAAAACAATATTTTTTTAACAATGGACATAAAAATATCCATTTTTAACATAAATATAATTAAAAAACTACACGTTTTGATAATTTTTCGCTACAATTGACATGCGAAAATATCAATTTTTATACGAAATTTTTAACTAAAAATAGTTAAATAATAGTTTTTTTTATGAATTTCATGTTAAAAAAATAATAATAATCACTTTTTTTTTCAAAAATTAATGATTAACTTAAAAATTAATGCGAAAATCACATATTACAAATATTGAACGTATAACAACCTTAATTGAGTGTATATTCTTCTCATAAAATGTCAAAGTCAAAACATTGCAAGTATAACTACTTAATAGTTACAAAAAATAAGCTTGATTTCCAAGCATAACTTAAATTTAAACAACAATGTCACGTAATCCAAACTCTTTGTCCTCTAGAGTTTCATCATTGTTTTCTTCCTCAATATTTTCTACTTCCTTTTGCTCATTTTTGTCTTCTAATGGATCTTTCATGTCTGTCAATCTCCCAATGTATGTCTTTCTAAACATCCCATGTAATGGTGGTTGAGGTTCCTTTGCCTTTTTTGCGACACGTGATTCACTAAAGTCCCCTTTCTTCAACCGAATTTCTTGCATTGCATTTGGAAGAAATTGAAGAGCATTAATTCTTTGCTGAATGAAATTGCATTGTAATGGATCTTTTTCAATTGCAATGCAATTTCTTCCTTTTTGAAGGCAGCATGCTAGTGTT
>APFE031407111.1:128587-174112 GCA_000404065.3 Pinus taeda
CGAATTCTAAAACAAAGAAAATAAACAATGCGAGAGCATAACACATAAAACACATATGCACAGAGATTTTCCCCTGGATCCCAAAACCGGGACTACCAGCGTGATTTTTCATTATTGTTCCTTTCAATGTTACAATACATATTTATACATGTCGAAGCATCCAATACCATGGACCGAAAAGCATTGCGTCCAAAACCATGGACCGAAAACCATAGGTAGGTTTGCCGTGGAAAGAATATAACACAACCCAACACACTATAAATAGGGAAGCACAACATCATTTCAGGGAAAGATTTTCGGTCAAGGTCTGCAGTCGGAAGAAGTGCGAAAAGGTCATCAAAGAAGCCTTATAACCAACGAGGAGGAGGAAAGGAGCAGCGCAGTCTTTTGGCATTGGTTTGGGACTGTTTCTTGGGCAAACAACTTCACATGTGTGGCAGAAACTAGGGTTTCTGCAGTGGGTACATCTGCTATAATAAAGGACAAGAAAAGGATCTCCAAATCTGTGCTAGTGCTGGCCGAGTTCATCTAGAGAAGCTTCCAAGTATAGCAAAGGAAGGAATCTCCTCCAAACTTGTCTCTACTCCTCACATGTGTGGTATTACAAGAGTATGAGGTGCAAATCTGTGGAAAAGAGGCCAAAGTTTCAGGGTAGCCGAGAAGTGCAAAAGAAGGAGAAGTTTGACTTGCATTGACTTGTGCAAGGAAGAGAAGTATCAAAGAGAAAGAACTTGTGTCTTGGTCTTGGAGTGGTAAATAGGTCAAGGGTCTTGGTCTTCATCAATTGGAGTCTCTATAAGAAGAAGAATTTGTTCGTGTTTTCCTCTCAAGTGGGAGAGGTTTTGGCCTTTGCTGGTAGCCTATATTCTGCGTCTCTTGTCTGTTTATGGTTTATGCATTGGTCGCTGTTTGATGAAGAATAACACTATAATAATATAAGTAAAAGAAGATCTTAATCTAAAGTAAAAAGCATTCACAGGCAGTTACTAATAGAAGAGAAATCACCTAATCTCGATGCCCTAGATTTCTCAACATGTTATCAGAGCTAAGGTGACTAAGTCTAGGAAGGGCATCTTATCAAGGGACACTCGAGGATCAAATCTCAAGGAAGGCATCAAAGCGAATATCATCTTGAAGTCAAAGGAAGCATCATAACCCTAGATCAAAGAAGTCTACAAAGAAGGCCAAAACTCTACATCTACTCAAGTTGAAGAGACCTATGAATCAAGTTAAAGTGTTTTGAAGACTATTCATCCAAAGGAAGCTAGATCAAAAGGCGTTGTCATCTCATTCTCTATGGGAACAAGGATCATTCTTGAAGAAAACTACCTTCTTCAAGGAGAAGTTTTCTATTCTCTATAGCATCATAAACATCAAGGAAGTAGCAAGGAGAAGGAGCATCCTATCAAGTAATTATATTTATGTCCACATCTGAATCTGTCAAAATGTCTTTTTGCAAGGAAAGCAACAAATTGGTTGGGGCTTCAAACTATCTTGCATGGAAGAAAAGGACAGATTTGAATCTCATTGAAAATGAGGTTATGGAACATGTCAAAGGATCAACCACTAAACCAGGAAAGGAAGATGCTCAAGCTCTTGCAAAGTATATGAAGGGGGAAGTTAGGGCTCAAAGGATTCTCATAGAATCCATCAGGGATCCCCTCATTCCATATGTATCAGAACTCGAAAATTTAAAAGAAATCTATGACAAACTGGTAGAGTTGTATTCCGTAAGCACTGCTGGAGAAGTCATTTCATTAAGGCAAGAACTCTTCAAGCTGAAGATGTCAAGGGAAGATGGAATAGCCTCATACTTTGTGAGGATGTCTGAAATCCGAGATCAACTACAAGATCAGGGAGAAGTCATGTCTGATAGAGAAATGACTACAGTTGTACTAAATGCACTACCAGAGGAGTGGGGTAACTTTACTTCAAATATTTACGGGAAGATTGACAAATCTAGACTAAAGGCCTAATCTGATGTGGGAGTAGGTGAGCAAAATCAAGCTTATGCTACAATGACAAGAAGAAAGGGAAAATTTGGAAAGTCTAGTTCTCGAAAAAAGGAGGACTTGACTAAGATTCAATGCTATGGGTGTCAAGAATATGGGCACTACAAAAGAGATTGTCCTAAGATCAAGAAGGACAATAACAAAAGAGGAAGAGAAGAAGCCCATATCACCAAAGAAGTAGAGGAAGCTAAAAAGAAGTCCAAGAAAGAGGAAGTAAGAATCTCTATTACTAAGATACTCTTTTTGACATAAGTTCTTTTCAAGTTCCCAAGTCTTCTATTGTAAGATATGGCTACCATGATTCACTAAGTAAAATAATGGGATACATCAAGGCATCATAGAAGCATTGAAAGCAAGAGCTCATGACATCATCATAGAGAAGCATGAAAGATGGTTAGAATCTATGGAAGTCAAGGATATAACTCTTGGGAATCTCATTGGAAACATAAGTGGCAAGGTCATCTAGTACAAGATTCATCATACATCTGTCAAAAGGAAACATCTGCTGATGGGGATACTTTAGATATTCAAGATTTTTTGATGGAATCTTCATTGAAAGGTTCACCGATCATGAGGGGAAGCAAGTGTTTCGTTAAGAATTCCAAACTTGTGGAATTCATGGGATGATGATATGATGACATAAGATGTGAAGCAGATCAAGGGATTGGAGATCTTTTCAATCAAGGAAGTTAAGTCTGGATGACATAAAGAAAAATGAGGTATGTATGCTTGTATTCAATATTGCAAAGCCATGTCATAAGGTTGCAGGTAACATGGATAAATGCTCTATCTTGAGAGCATAATCTATAGGAAGAATCTTCTCCTTCAAAGGAATGCAAGAATGCATGGGTCACACATTCATTAAATGAAATCAACATAATATGACCTCATATGAAGTATGAGGTGGTTGACATTAATTGGAGGAACTCTGATTGGAAGTTCCTAAGAATGAAATGTGTGAAGAAAGGAAGGAAGAGACTGTGGATATGCAACCATGGAAAAAGGCAATGAACATCCAAAGACCAAGAAGATTTGACTAGGATATCTCCATGAAAGATATGAAGACTCTGATGAAGTTTGAAAATGAAGAGAGCTTGACAATATATATCTTTAGGAGATGTGTCGATATGTATGCAGGATGCTGATGCAAACTAGATGTCATGATGAAAGACCATCACAAAGGTAATTTTGATTTAAGTGTTCATTTCTTATTTTTGAACAAATATCTAGATGGGCTTATGCAGGTCTGACAAGGGGAGATCTATGGATGGCTTTTGCCACTGATGTCCATGTAGTAGGATGAAAGATCCTTATGGAAACATGGCATGAAGGAAGGCCATATATGAACAAATGGATCACTTTCCAATGATGACATGATTGACTCATGAATGAGAGTGATGGATGGTCTGTGCCCTATGAAGAAATCCCAACCAGGAAGACTCCTAGATAAGGAAAGGAAGTTCATGACATTGTGAGGAGGAGTTCTTAAAGTAGCTGGTTGTCCAATCATCCTCCACATGAAGAGTTGCTGTAGGTCTCTAATTAAGAGGGAGCCTAGAAACAAGTTTCTTACTTGGAAGAAACTTGGAAGCAAAATTCCTAAGCCAAGAGGGAGCTTAGGTACATTCCTTTTGTAGGAATGATTACATTCCTTTATTGGAATAGCTATGTCCTCTCTAATTAAGAGGGAGAGATGAACACATCATACTCGTTTTCACTTGGGAAGATAGATTGGAGGATTGGGTAAACATCTGACATCCAACGCTCTTTGAGGATGTGCTAGGGCATCCAAGGTAAGAGTAGTTGTACAGGATCGATATTCTTTGAGGACTAGGAATCCAAGATAAGAATAGTCATGGTGGAACACACCCTGACAACCCGGGTGGGGTATGTTCCGAGAGAGACAATGATGAAGGTGTCTATACATAATTGGTCTCACCAGCATTGAGCTCAGATCTCGTGGAGAGATAGAGCTGTTAGTGAAGGCCTTACTATGTTACAATGCTCGTTGATATGATGCTAAACAGATGGGTTACCAATTCGACTCTTCTTATGAGAAATTCTTCAGATCGATAATGACCAAGTACCATTATGAATACCTCCCTAGTTAAGAGGGAGTGTTGAAAAGTGTAACTAGGTTAGGTCTTCATAATGACATATGTAATTGTGATTTTATGTAAATGATGAAAAGAAGAAAAATAAAATTATTATTGTAATGCTTGTCTCATGGGTTTCATGAGCAAGGCATTTTATTTTTAGTAATGGCTCCCATTGTGAGCCTTTAGGTTTTGTCTTCTAGTCATAAAAGTTAAATTGAGTCAATGTCATGTATGAAGTACCCTTCTTGGGCATATTACATTTTGTATGAGTCAATAAATAAGTATGCAAGCCCTCCAAGACAAGCACAAGACCTCTCCTTCAAGTCGGCTTCAAGAAGAATAATAATAAACTTCACAAAGAGACATGTCGGTTCCCCCTCATCAAGTCGGCTTATTATAGGCTCCAACCACTATAAATAGGGTGACTCAACATCATTTAAAACAGAGATTTTCAGTCAAGGTCTGCAGTTGGAAGAAGTGTGAGAAGGTCATCAAAGAAGCCTTATAACCAATGAGGAGGAGGAAAGGAGCAACGAGGTCTTTTGGCATTGGTTTTGGGACTGTTTCTTGGGAAAACAACTTCGCACGTGTGGCATAAACTAGGGTTTCTGCAGTGGGTACATATGTTGTAATAAAGGACAAGAAAAGCATCTCCAAATCTATCCTATTGCTGGCCGAGTTCATCTAGAGAAGCTTCCAAGTATAGCGAAGGAAGGAATCTCCTCCAAACTTGTCTCTACTTCTCACACGTGTGGTATTAAAACAATACGAGGTGCAGATGTGTGGAAAAGAGGTCGAAGTTTCAGGATAGCCGAGAAGTGTAGAAGGAGGAGAAGTTTGACTTGCGTTGACTTGTCCAAGGAAGAGAAGCAACAAAGAGAAAGAACTTGCGTCTTGGTCTTGAAGTAGAAAATAGGTCAAGGGTCTTGGTATTCGTCAATTGGAGTCTCTATAAGAAGAAGAATTTGTTCGGGTTTTCCTCTCAAGTGGGAGAGGTCTTGGCCTTGGCAAATAGTCTATATTCTGTGTCTTTTGTCTCTTTATGGTTTATGCATTGGTAGCTGTTTGATGAAGAATAACACTATAATAATATAAGTAAAAGAAGATCCTAATCTAAAGTAAAAAGCATTCACATGCAATTACTAATAGAAGAGAAATCACCTAATCTTGATGCCTTAGATTTCTCAACAGGGTGGTTATCATTAACTCTTATTACGTATGCCAGTACCCAAGAGGAGAAATATTTTGCAAGAAACCAATCAAGTTGCATCTGTGGTGATAGATGATATGGTTTGGGGTGTAAGTTAATGAGATGTATTGTCATAGTCATCTGAGGTTATGTAAGATATTCATCCACATGAACACCTTTGTTGAGGGAGAGCTTACGTATTGAGTTTCTCTATCCTTGGGGCTGTGTCTTTCCACCTATTATTTGCTTTTTTCATTTAACCCTTCTTTGGATTTTGGCTTGAAATTCTTTTCACTTAGTCCTTTTTGATATGCATTCATTGCATAGGAGTTAAGGTGGTGGCCTCATAGCGAGGGGCATCGCTCACACTTTGTTTTCCTTGGGTTTTGAATTTTCATTCTTTATTATGTTTTACATTTTGCTCTTTCCTTTTTTATTTTTTAAATTCATTTTAGTTGCATCAACCTCGAGCATTCAAGCTCCTTCTCATGGGATTATGAAGCATGAACCTGTATGTATGACATATGACAACCAATTCATGAGTAGGACAATGAAACTTGGAAAGAATGGAAAATTTTAAGCATAGATTGGGACATGGGCATGATACACCTCTTAAAGACCCCCAATAATACAATCCTACCCAAGAGTGAATGCTTATCTAAGAGATGATGATGACCACCAAGGTGAAACAAGGAAAAAAGCACAAATTTAAAGTGTAATGATCCATTATTTGACTCAACCAATTGTCACTATTTTCATGTCAAATACATAAGCATTAATACTTTATATGAAGCAATGAAAAATTGTATCTCATGTATGTTGGGCACCATAATAATGAAGTGTGAGTGATTGAAGTGATAATGTGGGAAACATCTTCAATTGTTTGTGGAGAACCATGGATGTCATCTAAGGAACCATTGTTCGTGATAAGTGTTACCCACCAAAAGTGGGAATGCATAGGAGAAAACTTTTCTCTTCATTTGTCAACCAACCAACTAGTTGGCAACCCTATGAGAGCCCACAAATAACTTTACATTAGAGCTCTCCATTTATGCTCCGGTTAGTGTTGTCTCCCATCTGGCATGCTTCTTCAAGGAACTTGGGTCATCTATCAATAGTTAAATTAACCATATTTGTAATCATGTGCTTTCTTATAATGTTTTGGGGCATACTAATATGGATTACTGGCCAAGCTAGATGATTGACTGTGCTTGCTTGCACCTTTGTTCCCATGCTTCATTTGGGAGGTTATCCTTTGCCCCTAGTCTAGTATGACCTCCTTTGAGGTTGCTCCTTAGGAGGGGCAGTGATAGGAGGCACTGATTGAAGTAGCGTGCCCAAGGTAATCCACTCTTACTACATTCCATGTTTCCCTTATTATCCACATCCATTCATTGGGTTGAAACTTGATTGTTAGTTATCATTGGGAATAGAACCTTATATTGTCATCTTTTAGTTAGGGCCACAAATTTTTCCCTAAAGATTGATCTTGTTGAAAGAATGATAAAAGCATATGAAACCACAACTAAAGAAAAGAAAAATGCAAAAAATGGCTAGGACATAGTAAGCACATAGGAAAAAGCCTAGCATGAGCTGTACCCCCCTCACTAGCCATCACCTAGTTCCTCAACATTTCATGTTCTATCTAAAAGGAACTCTTGAATGTCCCAGCGTCGGTGAGTGAGAAACTACTACATCTTTAAGGGATATTGGAAAAACATAAAGCAAGCTTGGTATCCTAAGCTATGCAAAAAAATAAAGATAAATAATTAAAGTAAAAGTTGCACTAGAGGGGTGGAAAAAAACAGGTTAAGGCATAAGCTAATTTGTTATTAGAAGGGTGGAGGGTTATTAGTTGGTGGAGGGTGCCATTTAATAATGGACCTTCAAGGCATAAGCTAGTTGGTAATTAGAAGCTCTGATCTTGTTAGTGGACAAGGATAAGACATGTCTTGAGAAGGTGATGGTGCTTTGCAATAGCAAGATTTTTTTCTTGCACGTGGCATCCCTTTCAATGCTGGCTGCTCATCATATTTTGAGCTAAGTCACAAGACACGTCCGTCAAGGTCACGTGTCCCATATTTCACGTGTCGGACACGAAATACGACCTAAAATGTGTCCAAAACATTTTTTATTGTGTCCTCCAATCATGACATGCGTTTTCAAAGTGGCAAAAGCGTGCCCTAACGTTTTTGCCCCTTAGGACACGTGTCCCACCAAAAGTCACTCATAAAGCCCGCACATGGTTCATTTTTTTGCTTTTTTTTCAGTCATTTTTTCACATCGACTTGGGTCTTGGATAATAGCGTTCATGGTTTGGAGCTTGTGGTTTGGGGCTTAAATTTTTTGTTTTTGAGCGTGTGGGTGCCAGGTCAGCATTTTCTTGTATTCCATATGCCCATACCTATATAATTTGTATCAATGTATTCAAGAGCCTTTTTCATGTGTTGGCTGCCATTCACGATTTTTTACTTTTGAAATAGCTTTCTTCATGTATCTATAGCTCGATTCATTTGCTTGTTCTCTAAATATCCATCCACAAACATTTCCCATGTTTCCACAAACATTTCCCATGTTTTGAAATTTGGTTTTCATCCTTTTTCTAAAACGTGTTCAAGAAAGACTCCGTGGCCTGCCTTTCCAATCATTCCTTTTGTGATATCGGCATCAATTAGTACATTGGGCACTCTGATATCATAACCTAGGCCATCGAATTCCCACTCTTCAAAACATTTTTCCACTCCCTGCATATCTCGAAGTTTGACCAATGAAGAAAGCATGCATATATAGACACACTATTGTTTTAGTTGCAAATTTTAATGGCTACAGAGAGTTGACTTAAATATATAGGGCTCTACCTAGTTGAGTCTGTCTTGCAATTGCCCACATTTTCCAAGATGTGCAACTTGAGTAAGTTAGATTCATATACTAGTCAACAAGAGAGTTAGAACTGCCGAGAAAGAAAATATCAGTGTCTAATGTCATATGTGCAATACGCAGAATGCCGCTGTGGAGATCCTCGATTTGGTTCTCAATCTGTTTAATAAGTTAATAACATGAAGATTCAAGAATGAACATTGAACTGTGAGCAATGAACATCATTTATGTAGTAAATTAATAAACTAATACTATATTTCGGTAACTTAATATGGATCAGGAACTATATTCAGTATATATATATATTTATATATATATATATATATATACATAATGTGTCCCTCGTGACCTGTTTTTGGGGTTGCTGTGTCTGGTGTTGAATACTCATATTTACATGTCCTCCGTGTCTCGTGTCCTCATGTCAGGTGACTTAGATTTTGAGCAAATGGTCTCCACCATTTAATAATGGACCTTCAAAGTTCAGGGTATAAGCCAGTTGGTTATTAGAAGCTTTACATCTTGTTGTTGGATAAGGAGAAATCACATCTTGAGAAGGCAATGATGCATCAAACTCTAGAAGGATGCTCCATTATTATGGATTGTTGGGACTGATATTCAAGATCATCCATTGATAAGCATCATTGTCTATTCCATAGCTGGTCCATATTTTCTAAAGGTCTTCTATTGTTTTGGTCAAGAGAAAAACACTTTGTTCTTGAAGTACCAATTATTTGAAACCGTTGTGGAAGTGGGGCTATCCAATGTCGTCCAAGTTGTCATTGATGTAGGCCCATTTTGTAATTTAGCATGTTTGATCGTGCAAAAGGAGTACAGGTTAGTGACAACCGTCCATTGTCATTATTCTAGAATATTTCATATTTAATTACATTCCAATTCTAATTTTTTCATAAATGATAATTCTAATTTATATTGATAAATCTGAACTTCATTTTTCTATTCTTGATTGCACCCTAGAGATAGTTTTTGGATACCATGTGCAATGCATTGAAAGACATTGGGAAACTCAAGTGGGTTTGGGTGCTCATTGAAATGGCCACCGAGTACAGATGTTCATATACAAACACCACCATTCACAAGCCATTTAGCGTAGGTATGCCAAAATGGAGCTTCTTAAACTCTAGTGTGGCATTACTGCAATCTAAATTATTGCCCCTCTTCTTTCACTTTATTACCTACATGATCTCTTTCAGTTTTCTTCCCTCAGCCACTCCTTTTCCTGCCGCTTCTAGTATATATAGTGCACAGTAGAACATGTGAAACAGGTGTAATTTTTGACTTCTATGAGGTATGAAACTGTAAGAGCATGTGCATGGAAAGGAGCACATACATCATTTATTGCAGAAGTATGTTGATTATGATCCACTTTTCAGTAATTCATCTGCACTAACTTTCCCAAAGAGTGTGCTTGATGCTTCATATCTGAAACTCTAAATTCTATCCCCAATTCAGAAATCAGTGCTTTAATCCAGGATAAAGTATTAGCTTGTGCATTAAAAGCTGCAGAACACCACTGTATTTCTGTTGTTCCATCTGGTGAATTTAAGATTCCATATTGGACTCAGCTATTTCATACGATAGTGCTCCAAAAAATGTTCTCCTCTTGCCAAAATATCCATAAAGAATAAGGTGCTGATTTGTCTGTAAGGACTCAGAAACAAAGTAACAAGATCTTTGCAAATGCTGTAGGGATTTGAGTTTTGAACCAGCAGAGGTTCTACGGGTTTTGATGCTGCATTTGGTATCACTGAAACACTGTCTTCACGCTCTGAAGTAATGCACTGTTCTTCATAAGGAATACTATCTTGCTTATTTTCAAATATGGACTGAAACTGCTAGTGGCATTTCTTACTAAGACCTTTTTAAAGAAGCTATCACATCTAATCCTAAACAACCATTATTGTGAATAAAATATTAGGCAAAAGCAACATAATTTTTAGGTCTGCAATTGATGATTCTCATCATGGTTGTCTCTTCTTCAATATGCTGCAATAGAAAATAATAACTTGTTCTAAGTTCTAACTGAGTTTTCATCAAAGATATCGAATTTCCCATCTTGTGTCAATAGTTGTTCTGTCATCATCTAAAGTTTAATTGCCATAACAGAATCTTCTCCATGTCACATACGGATAAAACAGGAATTACTTCCAATGTACCATCACAGGCTTGATTTTGTTTGGTGATGTCGATACCACTGGATTTCTCTTTGAACAATTGTTCAGTTTGCAAGATAGTTTTTTCTTTAAGGCGCTAGTTCTTTGTATTCCACAATTGAAACAGTGATATAGAATTCACCATTTGACAGGAGCTTGTTGATTATGATGCTCAAGTACTGTAACTTGAAAGTATTTCGTCACAAACTTGACACCATGCAAATAACCCAGCTAACCAGCATTATTGTCTTGCTTTCCAATCATATCCATGGCAACTTTTAAACAGCTTTTGTGACTTTCCTTGGAGAGATCATAAATCTGAAATTATTGCACATGGGGCGAATCTGGGTTTCAACAGAGTCCACATAATAAGTGAGAGTAAGTCCTATTTATAAAGAGGCCTAAGCTTCATTTGTACTTGTCTTCTTGAGCAAATAAATCACTATTGATATTATCTCAAGGGGTGCTTATTGTACCAACACATCTTATGCACTTGGTTTATCTTTTGTTATGATGTGTGATTATTTAATGAATTATGTTAGGATGTTTATCACGTATAATACATGACGCCCTATTATTTCTAACATGAATGAGATTGGTGCCTCTCAGTTTACGTTGAGAGTGGTTCTAAAGTAGGAAGGACAACCAATAGCTGTTCTACGGTCTACCAATGCAGAATCAAGCACTTTACGTTGGAGACATTCTTTTATTAGCAAGGAAATCTTACAACGTACTGATAACTGACTTGTACAAAATGTCTAGTCTAATATTTAGCAGTATTGCCACTGACAAAAGCTTCACTCAGTAGCTGATTCCTTAATTGCTTTCCTACCTGTGCAAAATATGCATCATACATTCAGTTTGGATTCATTTTGTTATCTTCACAACTTATCACAATAATTCATCAAAAGTCTTGAGGATTATTGTGTTTGAGATAAGTTGATATACAATATGTACAATTTGTTGTATCAAGTTGAGTTGCTACATAAGCTCTTGCTTCCTCTTTTGGAGGACAATGTGGAGTTTTAACTTTATACATTATCTCCTCAGTTCAACACTCAAACCATACGACCCAGCCATTTTGTAACAGGAATCACAGCTAGGTTACCAACTGTCCATGCAACACAATTTAAGTGGTGCTTCACACCCACTTTGAGACAATTGGGTACAGTTTTCTTCTAAGCAAGGAGGAAATGGTGAGCTTATTGTAGGACATAAAGCTTAGCAATTGTTTGTGCTGATGATGTGTTATAAATATTGTGTTTCTGCATGGGTTTGTATTTTATTGTTATGCTCTGTCCTTTAGTGAAATGTTTGTGAGTTTTATGTAGCCCTTAATGTCAGGTTTGTTTTATAGTTATAACTGCCATTTTGATTTAGGTGATTAACTGAGAATCTAACTCCATCTAGGAACCTCTAGAGAATGGCCATTTATGTAGAGTGGTAGTTGCACATAAGATTACAGAGCCTTTCCCTCTATTTAAAATGTCACCATGCTTTAAAAAAAGGACAGGTTGATATGTAGATCGAGTTTCTTTAAGTAGATAGAATTCCCTGTTTTTCTGAGCAAGTATTTTTTCTCATATATTTGAAATTTCCTGGATGCTTATCTTGCTCCTCCAAGTACATTATTGTATGCATGCCATCATAACCCTCACATGAAATTACAAGTAGAAATGATGCAAACCACATTGCCAAATACTTGCCTATTGGGTCAAGCCCAGTGAAAAATGTCTCAAAATGCCAAAATTGGGATGCTCTTGTAGGTTGGGTCCTTTTGTAGTCAGGTTGCAGTATGTTTGGTGAAAACAACCAATCTATAGTTATTTAGACATGCATGCAAGATGCAACTGTTTGTATGTTGCTGTCTTCTGAGGAGATCCGAGACAATATATAAAGAAGATAAAAAAGGAACTGTCTAATCAGGTTGCAGTATGTTTGGTGAAAACAACCAATCTATAGTTATTTAGACATGCATGCAAGATGCAACTCTTTGTATGTTGCTGCCTTCTGAGGAGATCCGAGACAATGTATAAAGAAGATAAAAAAGGAACTGTCTAATCAGGTTGCTACAATCCAGTTTCAAGAGTAGTCTGCTGCTGACATGTTTCTGTATTCCATACCCTTGTCCTGTCGCATCTGATAGTCTTTTGCCTTGTAGTTCTTGATACTTTGTGGCTAATTCAGGGTCTCTTCTCATGCACAGTTTTCTCTCTTTGATTCACATGCAAGTCCTCATTAATTAAATAGAAAACCACATAAATTACTTGAGAAATTTATCACTTGTTTTATATGGACAAAATCTTGGGCTGTAACAGTGACATAAAACATCGTTGATAAGATTGACAATGCACTAGGGGAAGCAAAGACACTCTTGGGCCCTTCCTCGTAATGTACATCTGGATATTTTTCAATTGTAAGTCCTTGGAGAGGAAACTGCATGGTGGTAGTTTCAAACTTTGAGAATAGAGAGACCTTAAAGCAAGTCTTAGTTTGTTAAGGTGAATCCAAGTTGTTGGAGGCTAGAAGATTAATCGTATTCCAGGCTTTTGTATCCAATCTTGTGGCTTGGTTAGGTTTCAATGAAGTTGGCAATACAAGGCTAGGTAGAGGAGAAAGTTGGTTCTTCGGTCTTTTGAACTTCTAAATAGTATAATGAAGGAATGCTGGGTAGACTGTAGGCAAAGTAGAAATTTGATGCATCCAGAACTTTGATTTTCTAATGGTATTTTAAGGAACTCAAGAGTAGTATGAGGTACTGGTATGTAAAATTGAATGGATTTTGAATCTTGTTGTTGTAAACTTCAAAGTTGGCGTAATAAAATAAGTTAGAACTTAGGTTGTAGGCAGCAAGTTAGTACTGAATGATCTAGGGTTAGTGGTATGGAAGTTTGACACTCGTAAGATTTTGAATTCTGTATAGGATGATGTAAGGAACAGTGTATATTTTGACTGGATTGTGAAGAGGCATCGTCTCTGTTGCTGTGATGACTATAGGTTTCTATTTTATATAAATGAATGCTGTGATGACTTCCACTAGAATCATTTTTTTGTACTAGAATAGTTATGTGTATACAGGGCTTCATTATGCATATGCAGAATTCATTCTCTAACCATTGTTGTTCAAATTGACAGTCTGCTGCAAAAGTGCCTTGCATAGCTCTCACTTTATGATCTGTCTTAAATCCTTTAGTCTACCCATTTCCATCTGTCTGATTTGGAGTTATGCTTAGAGTAGTTTTGTTGAGATTCCAAACTATTTTAGAAGTTGACGTACTGAACCTTAGACCTGAGGTTCTACCATTTTGCAAATACATAACAAGCTTTATCATAATATTTTCTCATTTTTAGATAATGTCAATATGGTAAGTGTAGTCAGGCATCCTATTTGAATCGTTTGTATTCTTGATTGTTCTGCCCTCTATATATGCCTGTATTGTGCATGGAAGGAAATATTTTATTGAATTCTGACATTTCTGTTTGTCATTGTTATAATATCAGTGTGTCCAACAACATTGAAAAGGATATGCCGACAGCATGGAATTGCAAGGTGGCCATCACGTAAAATAAATAAAGTGAACCGGTCTTTGGAAAAACTCCGAGGTGTTATTGACTCTGTACAGGGAGCAGATGGCACTTTGAAATTAAATGCCATCACTAGCGATATAATGAATGCAGCTTCTATGGTCCAAGGGTTGCAGATGCACAGCAATATTTTACCCTCTCAGGGAAGCTGGGCTCTTTGGCCCTCTCCAGAAGATTTTATAACAAGGAAGGTGGTACCAGTAGGAACTGCTGTTCCTTTGGAAGAAACTACTACTCACCAGAAAGAAAATTTAAATAACACAACCCAGACTGTAATATCAACTGGCTTGGAGTCCCCATTATCCTTGAAAGCAGCATCAGAAGTACATAGTGGCTGTGATATTCATATGCAAAGGCCCTCAGCAGATGGAAGTATTTCATCAAGCAAAAATGATTTACTAGCAAGGCATTTCAGAGAGAGTGCCCAACAAGGATCTCTTGCCTATATGAAAGGACAATTGGAGATAACTGAGAAAGATAAGAATGTTCAAGGGTTTGTTGGGCATGAAATTATGAGAAATTCATTTTCTTCTGTTGCCCCTTTTGGTGAGAGACATCAGCCTGTAACATACATATCTGATACTAGTGATGAATTGAATTCGATTCTCATAGCAAAAACACGTGGTTTTGCAGAAGGCATTGTGGAAAACTGCCAACAAGTGGGACATCAGTTCCAAGGAGGAAAACATGACAGCAAGAGCTTGAAAAATGTTGAGAATGGGGAGAGTCTGAGCTTGCAGGATGTTGACTATCAAGTCACTTCTAAACACTCTGATTTCTTTGTACTAAGTAATAGCAAAGAACCTAAATCTGCAGATGTGGAAGTACTTCGCCAGGAACAAAATCTTCCAGGCTTTTCAGCTATGACAAATTCCTCTGCTGGTTCGGGTTCAAGTTCCTCGTCATTGCAGGGATGTGATTCTAGTTCACCCACAGTCAGTGGTGTGGATGGTTTGCAGAGAGAACGACATAATAAAGATGAGAGTTTGGTGATTACAGTGAAGGCAAAATATAAAGAAGACATGGTTCGATTCAAGCTGCCTCTAAGTTCTGGATTCTCCGAGCTATGTGAGGAAGTAGCCAAACGATTTAAGTTAGTAGTTGGTACGTTTCAGCTCAAGTATCAAGATGATGATGATGAGTGGGTGCTATTGGCGTGCAATGCTGATTTCCAGGAGTGCATTGATGTTATGAACTTTTCGGGTGGGCATGCAATCAGGCTTTCTGTACGTGATTTGGTCACTGTTATCGGAAGCTCTAGTGGAAGCTGCGGTGACATGTTACAGTGTTAATTCTTGTATCTAGTTATAATGAGCCCAATTTAAGCTGTGTCCGGGCTGAAAGCAGAATTTCTCATCTCATTGTAAATATATATATGGGTTCTAGATGCGCTAGTAAAAGAGATGAACTCCTTTCTTGCCTATTTCATCTTGCTGTTAGCAAAATGCCAATTTGCAGGCATCATCGTGTCTGCATACCTCTGTACATGTAAATGAAGAGAAAAATGCTGATCCGTGAAAAGACGATATTTACACGTGAGTATGTAAAACGAATTCGTGTCTAGGCATTGGCTGGTCTACGATATTTGTCATAACGAGAATCTTCAATTTTGAAAATGATTGCTATTTATCCAGTTGAAAAAATGGTCAGGTTTTGGTAGTATATCTTAGAATTCTTTATCGATGCAATTTGTTCTCCACACTATTCTGAAGATCTAGGTCATGTCATTGCTAACGTTTCTACTCTTTCTACTGTTTTTGTTGCAGACATTTTGATCTCTCACCATAATTAAATTGCCAAAAACTATAACCTGGATGTATACCAATATTTTAGTCAGTGCTCAGATCTTTGAATTTTGCGCTGTTATCTACAACACTTTCAACTCTACCCAAGCTCGAGACATGCTAGCAAAATACACACAAAAGAAGGATGCAATACGAGCATAAAGACATGAGACTACAATGTAGAAGTTGAAGGCGATTTGATTTTATTGATCTTTCCTGTCGTGCAGACAGGTCAGCGAATGGATGGCAGTGTGACACATCAAAAACTGACCATTCACTTCGATTTCCGAGATTACCAGCTTTTGTCTCTCTCCGCATTGCATACCTCTTTCACGCGTGCAAACGACAATTCTGTCATTTACCTGACCTGCTATGGACCAAACAGTTTGTGGGCTATTTGGTTTGAAAGAGTTTGTTTCCAATAGCGTTTTTTTGTTTGGATGCTTCTGGTCCAGATGTGCAAGCAGCGCCTTTCCTAACTTGAGAATATATTTCATTGGAGCTGATACGTCTCACAATTTAATGTAGCTATCTGTCTGGTAAGCTGCTGCCACGGGGGATTATCTATATTGAAAGATGCCCAGGGCTTGCACCTGGCCTTAACTACAATAAAAGGGAGTTGTCTATAATGCGACTTTTTGCAGATTCCGGGACGGAATCCGGCAGAAGAAATGAGGTTAAATCTTGATTTTTAGTAGTTAAAATGGTTTTTTCACTGCATATTTGGATTCAGCACCTTGGAAAACCCCTAGGACCCTTTGATTGTGCAGAAACTAGCTATCAAACTTGCGATTCCAATAAATTGCTGCCAGATTTTGACCAGAAAAACTCGCCGGAAAGACTTTCAAAAAGTCTCATTATAGACAACTGCCAATAAAAATGCTTAAGCAGGGGAGATAGTGCATGAAAGGCATTTATATCTCTGGATGAACTCAAACTTATTTATATCTCTGGAGGAACTCAAACCTTTGTAGAGGGAATTATCTAACACCCCTCTTTACCAATTAAGCGAATTGACAAATAACAGCTTTTAACACTTTTCAAGAAGTAGATTTTATTTATTCACTTAGATAGTTAGCACCAATTGGCACAGTTACATGGAAGATTTTACATGGTGGACTTGACAAACCATGAATTTAATCTAAGTCGGATCTTATTTATTGCCGAGCAAGTTAGCACCTACCGGTGCAGCTATATGATGGATTTTGTACAAGGTTTAGAAAACACATTCAAATGAAAGCCGCTGGCTTGGCTACTGTGGCCCCCGAAAAGAAATGGGGCTCTAAACTATAAAGTTTATCTCAAGACAAACTAATAAAATTATTTAAGTGAATGTATGATGTCTTAACTACTTACAATAAGATATTGTATGTAATGGATTATACATTTTCACAATAGCACACATGCCTAACAATTCAGTCTTCAGGAAAAAGGGAGAATACAATACCCAGGGAGAATACAATACCCAATCATCTCAATAACTCCTTTAATCACATATCTATTTTGATAGGTTTTGATAGAACTCAACAGCCTTCAAATTTGAAGGGCTAGTCTTAATTTCATTTGGAATGACATATATTCATTTAACCCTTGAAAGATGAAAAGTTATAAAAATAATTGTACTTTTATTTTGAAGTGTATATTAAATAAACTTTTCATAAAAAATGCCAAAATGAAATAATGCTTTTCTAAAATTTTAAAATCTTAAAAATTTAAAAGCATGACTACATTAAGTTGCTTAGTTCTCAATAAAACTTAGTAAATAAGCAAACATTTTTCAGAAATTCCATTTTAAAAAGGTAAACATATGTTTCTTCTATTCATTCGGCAATCTTCAAAAGTATTTGGACTTGCATCATTGAAAATATGTCTATTCGCCCAATGGAGAATGATTTCTAGTTTTCAATTGTTTCCATACATCATAAATAACATTTCATTCTACCTCATTTAGAGCATGAGGTGCATTAAGAGACAAACATAACATATTTAGTGTTTCTAATGAAAGTTTTGATATATCATCATTTTTTTTAATATTTCTATGAAATTCCATTTAAAAAAGGTAAACATATGTTTCTTCTATTCATTCGGCGATCTTCAAAAGTATTTGGACTTGCATCATTGAAAATATGTCTATTTGCCCAATGGAAAATGTTTTCTAGCTTTCATTTGTTTCCATACATCATAAATAACATTCCATTCTACCTCATTTAGAGCATGAGGTGCACTAAGAGCAAACATAACATATCTAGTTTCTCCAATGAAAGTTTTGATTATCATCATTTTTTATCTTGTTTAGTTTTGATAAGTTTTTTTTCACAAATTGATGTGCTTGCGAGGATAACGAGAATAGCTTGCATTAATTGTATCAAATATGGAAAGCCTTCAAATCATTATGGTTCATTTCTACATAGATCCCATGCTCCATACATATGATTTTATGGGGTATGATTTAAAAACAATTCAAATAGATTCATCGTTTCACCCAAACATCTGGTGGTATCCATAATAGGTGATTCCCGAACACCAAATTTTTCACATAAACGTTTCAACCATTTTTTTGTTTGAGAATCTCTATCATTCACTTCTTCATAATAATGCCGAGGACTGAAAAACTTAACAACATTAAATACATGCAAATCTGAATCTCATATCTCATGATTCAATCACCTTTACAACAAAACATTTTCTCAAAAGAATACAATCATTTAGTGTCCCCGATCTTTGCATCTTTGGCAAACTTTTGAACCTCGGTGGATGTAAATGTATCATATATGTGTTATCTGCAAATTCAAGGCTTCTTCCTTGTGTTTTAACTAAAAAAGAGGACACGTGAACTGTACCTACCCTAAAAATGCTTCCCAAAAATCGTTTGTGAAGCATGCTAATAAAAACATCTAAAGTAGTGCCAATAGATGTGATATCAACATGATCCTCTTGGAACTTTGATTCAACTTATTTAATTCAATGAACACATCTGCAAGTAGATGGATGCAAAAATGCACTTGAAATATTGTTGCCAACTCATGCATTTTTTCTCCCTCGACTCCCAATCTTTTAACAAAGCAAAGATGAGTTTAACAAGTCTTTCCATGACCTTGCCTCTAGAGAGCCACATAATTTGATGAATTTGTAAGACCTCTAATTTAGTGATTTGAAATGATTTCGTTTGCTCTTTCAATTCTGTCTTTTATTTGATTTCCCAAGACATGAATAAACTTTGTTTGAAAATTTGTCAATATATTGCAACTCTGGAAAATGAGATGAAACATCATTGGTTTCTAATGCTTCCCTATGAGCTACGCAATGGACATCTAATAAATGAGGAGTGCCTCACTTAGATCGCTAACTTGGAGAGTGGTACTCCCCTCTTTTGCAAATGGAGTGTCTCTTTTAAATTTAACACACCAAGAACATTTTATCCATTCATTACCATTATAATATTTTACAAAATAATCCCATGGAAATTTTGTTTTCCATTTATATATATATATATATATATATATATATTTTCTCTGTTGATGAGTTTTCTCTTTCAACAAGCTCTACACTATTTGATTCATCATCTTTCATGTTGATGAGCATCAACTTCATTTTGAAGATTACATGGTTGATTAGAATGTTTGCAGGAGACCAAATGCATCAGAATTGACAATTGCATTTATCCTTCTTAGGGCGGCCAATACGAAGACATTTTTCATGATTTATACTATTCAATCAATAAAAACAATTAGAATAAGTAAATATATAACCTAAAAAACAATAACATATTTATTAGTGAAAGAAATGAAAAAACATATTAAACAAAACAATTATAATTTTTTTAATATAATATATTATTTATTAGATAATCTTATATTATGAATAAGACTTGAAATTTTTTTTTTTTTTTTTTTCAAAATTATGATCACAAAGATTTAATGCTTTTCCAATTATTCTGTTTTGCATTTACCTCACATGAAGAGAACAATAAAGAAGACTTAACCCATTAAGCTATGACAATGTTTTAATGTTCGAGACGACTTTTTCCAATTATGTTGTTTTGCATTTACCTCACATGAAGAGAACAATAAAGAAGACAACCCATTAAGCTAAGACAATGTTTTAATGTTCGAGACAACTTGAGGCAAAGTTCTAGCCCAATTTTGTTTGAAGCTAAAAGAAGATATAAGCTCTTCTATGTTTTAGAAGCCTAACATGTATGCTTGTTTGCTCAAAGAGCTATGTTCTTTTTTAAAATGTTAATAAAACACAACAATTCAAAAAAGAAATTTCAAAGCTAATAATGTCATTTTTGTTGGAAAATCAAGAGACTTAGAGATTATAGAGATTCTTATTAACTTGATAATTACTTGTGATGTGTGTTGGATTTTTATTACTTTATTTAGATCTTGTTCATCAAGCAATTATAAAACAACGAAGATCACAATAAGACAAAGTACACAAGATATAAGCTCCAAGCTAGGGCGAAACCCCTCCAAGGGGAAAACCCAAAAAATTGTTTCTCTTCTTATAGAATCTGTTCACAAAGAGACTTCCAAGACCCAAAGACCAAATCCTAATATCCTCCCAAGCACTAAGTCCCCCCAACAAAGTCTTCTTCAAGGCAACTTCCAAACATCGACTTACTGCAACTTTGTCCTAGATTTTCGGCCTTGCAATTGCACCTTAGAATTTCGGCCTTGCAATTTTGGCCTCGTGCAACTCGCAACAGCAAAACCCTAAACTTTGCATGTGTGGAGAGAGAGAGATGATCCCAAGATACTTCAGCTTCTTTTCTTCGTCCTTTCCAACTCTTTTTCTCCTTCACTATTGCATATCAAACTTGTGTTGGAAGTGTGTCTCAAATGAGGTCGAGCTTCTTGTATTTATAACCTTCTTAAGGGGTTGAATAGCCCTCCCTTAGGCCTACTTGTCTTTGATTGGGGACGACTTGGTCTTGGAGGAATAAATGGCTTTTTCTTGACAAAATAAATATATTTCTATGTTACAATGAGTCCAAATGGGACTCTAATACATGACAAATTCTTCTTTGTCCTAGAAAGACCTAGAAGCACAAAGACCATGCTTTTGACCTAGACTTGAGCATGAAACCCATGCTTTACATAAAATAAAATTTTCTTTTCTTTATTTTTCTTTCTTTATACAAAGTATACAATGTCATGATTATGATTAGGTCATTATGAAGACCGAATCTGGTTACAATTTCCAACGCTCTCTCTTAACTGGGGAGATATTCATAATCCCATTACATGGTACAAGGAATCTCACTCTTGAAGCATTCTCATAAGAAGAGTTGGATTGATAAACTATCTTGTCAAGCATCTATATTATTACCAACATTGTCCTTGAAGACCTTAACTAGACAAGCTAAACTTTATTTGAGAGCAATATGCAAGGAGGCTTTATGTGAGTTGTGACACTACCTTTAAGGCACAACCCCATTTGGATGTTCACCGGTGTCCTTTTAGGACTATTTTTATCTTGGATTTCCAATTCTGAATCCTCAAAGAATACCAATCCTCTTTGACTACTCTTATCTTGGATGCCCTACTTCATCCTCAAAGAGTACCAATTAACAAGTTCTTTTCATGGATTCCACAATCCATAAGAAGTCCCAATCTCAAATGCTTATCTTATCATTTGGACTCCATTCATTCTTTATGGCCTTCACTAAGACTTACAACTATTAGTCCTAGTCTAGTACATGGCCCATAAAGATAAGAACCATCCAGCATCACTCCCTCTCAATCAAGGAAGAGATTTCTACCAACCCAAGCTTGTATCTCATATACTCAAGCTTTTTGTTTGGTAACACTTTAGTCAAAATATTTGCTACCTATTCAGGAGTAGGTATATAGTGCAGCACCATGACCCCATCTCGTACTAGGCTTTTGATGCAGTGGTACTTATTATTTATATGCTTCGTCCTAGCATGAGACACCGGGTCTTCTGTGAATCTTATACAACTTTCATTGTCACAATGTATACGTGTAGGGATAAGCGATCCTTCAAACAAATATGATAATAACTTCTAGAGCCAAATAAATTCTCAACAAACTTCACTTGCAACAACATACTCAACTTCAACACTACTCAAAGCAATTGTATCCTACTTTTTGCTCATCCATGAGACCATGGAAGACTCTAGGCTGAAGCATCCACCTGTTATGCTTCTTCCATTTGTCTCACTTCAACCCTAATCTGTATTTGTATGTCCCATGCATTGGATTTCATTACGAGTATACTGGACGTAGTGATGTATGGTTCCCCGCAAATATCTTAGGATATGCTTGGCTGCAATCCAATGATCATGTTTTGGCTCCATCTAGAACTGACTGAGAACATTGACTGCAAAATAAATGTCAAGTCTTTTGTTTACCAGATACATCAAAGACCCAATCAACTGTTTGTAGCAAGTAGAAACCACTGGAATAGAATCTGAACTCAACTTCTTTAGATTAGTAATCATAGGAGTCATCACAGGGTTTTTGTCCATCATGCCAAATTTATGAAGAATCTTAATCACATATTTGCCTTGACCAAGATATATTTCACCTGGCTTCTGCCAAACTTCCAGTCCCAAGTAGTAATGCATAATCCCAAGATCCTTCATGTCAAATTCGAGTACTAACTCCTTGCATTCCTGAATCCAATGCTCTACACCTGTGACTAGTAGATCATCCACATACAAGCGTAGTATGATTGGTTCACCGTGGACCACCTTGATGTATAAGTTAGGATATGTAGAACTCTTGGTAAAACCAAGTATCAACATGTATGCATCCATTCTTGCATACCAAGCTCTAGGTGCTTTCTTTAAGCCATATGGAACCTTCTTCAATGTGACAAAACGAGTATCCCTTTGATTTATTTAAAATCCTTGAGGCTAATTAATGTAAACCTCTTCATCAATAGTCCCATTCATAAAAGTTTTCTTAACATCCATTAGATGGATGTTCCATCCCATAATAGAAGCCAGATAAACAAGTGATCTTATTGTTGTATATCTAGCTGTAGGAGCAAAGGTTTCTTCGTAACCAACACCTTCTTTCTATGAGAAGCATCTTGCTGCAAACCTTGCTTTGTATTTACCAATGCTCCCATTCACAATGTGCTTTATTTTGTAAATCCATTTTTAAGTGACTATGGATTTGTCACTTGGCCTAGGGACAATTCAACCAAACCTCATTCTTCATGATTGACTGGTATTCCTCCTCCATTGCATTCCTCTACTCTTGATGTTTAGCCACATCTTCATAGGAGTATGGTTTCGCTTCAATGAGATTTGTCATATATGCAACGTACCCAAAATACCTCTTTAATCTTTTTCTTTCTCTAAAGGTCCCCTTAACTATGTGTCCTTCTGCTTCTTGTAGAGTAGCTCTCAACCAAGCATGCCTCTTTCGATTTTCTGGAACAATTACTTGCTACAAAGGCTCACTTGAACCTTCAATATCTTCTTGAGTAGATGTCTGATCATGACTATCATTGTCCCTTGAGATATCCTCAAAGATAGGTATCTATTCTTCATCAAAGTCGACTGGAACATATTTTGATTTCATGTAAGCTATACTTTCATCAAAGATTACATCTCGGCTTACTTCAATTCGACAATCTTCCTTAAAATAGATTCTGTACGCCTTAGATGAAGCACTATACCCAAAAAAGATACCCTTTAGATTGGCAGGATCCAACTTCTTTCTCTTTTCCTTAGGTATATGTCTATACACAAGACACCCAAATATTCGAAGACGATCCACACTTGGCTTCTTTCCAGTAAATGCTTCTTCCAGAGTCATGTTGTTGAGAATCCTGTGAGGACTTCGGCTTTGCAAGTAAACAATTATTACACATGCCTCTCCCCATAGGAATTGAGGGATATCTTGATCCTGTAGCTTGGCTCTAACACATTCCTCAATAGTTCTATTTTTCCTTTCGGCCACACCATTTTGTTCATGATTATAAGGAACAATAAGCTCCCTCTTAATCCCCGCTTCCTTGCAGAATGCTATTAGTTCTTTGGAGGTGTATTCTCCACCATTGTTGACTTTAGATTCTTGATATTTCTCTCGGTTAGATTCTCCACTTCATTGTTGAATTCCTGAAACTTCTCAAATGTATCATATTTGTTCTTGAGGAGGTATAACCAATTTTTCCTTGATAAATCATCAATGAAGGTCACATAATATTGATGCCCACCAAGGGACTTTACTACCATCAATCCACATACATCTAAGTGTATGAGATCCAAAAATTCCTTAGAACTAGTATCACTTCTTAAAAATGGCTTCTTTACGTTCTTTCCTAGAGCACACCCTTTACAGGTCGCTTCATGTTCTTCCTTCAATTTGGGGATGCCATTAACTATTGGACTTAGAGATGAAAAAATCTTAATGCAGGTATCCATACCTTCTATGCCATTGTTCAGAAGGACTCTCATCCAAGTGGAGTATGGGTTGAGATAGAGGTGCAAAAAGTCTATATAATGTGCCCTCACGAATCTCAATCACCCTAGCATTGCCAATACTAGAGCCTTTACCCCAAACCAAAACCTTTCCATCAACAAAAGCAATTTTATCACCCTAATCCTCTAGACAAGAAATAGAAAGTAAGCTTTTCTTCAAATTTGGAACATATAAAATATTGTTGAGGTGAATACATCCATCGGACTCGAGCTCCAACGAAGTAGATCCAATCCCTTTCACTCGATAACTCTTCTTATCTCCAAGTTTGATTGAATGAGAGGAGTATCGTTTTAACAAAGTATGAAGTTGATTGCATTCTCATGTCATATGTCTAGGAGCACCACTGTCAATAACCCATACATTCTTGTTCTTGAAAGTACGAGATAAAGCAGAAAACAATCTTCCATCTATTACTTGTTTTGCTAGCTTAAAGAAGATTTTTAGTATGCAATCCTTGATACATGTAGCGAGATTACCAAGAAACTTGTAACCCTTCCTTATAACCCTTGCCATATTTCCAACTAAGATGTGATCTTTAGTCTCCTTGCACCTTAGCTCTGATACCATGTTGGAAAATTAGGAGACTTAGAGATTATAGAGATTTTCCTTCACTTGATAATTACTTATGATGCGTGTTGGATTTTTACTACTTTATTAAGGTCTTGTTCATCAAACAATTGTAAAAACAATGAAGATTATAACGAGACAAAGTATACAAGATATAGACTCCAAGCCAGGGAAAAACCCCTCTAAGGGGAAAACCCAAAAAAATGCTTCTCTTCTTATAGAATCTATTCATAAAGAGACTTCCAAGACCCAAAGACCAAATCCAAATATACTCCTAAGCACCAAGTCAACCCCCCAACAAAGTATTCTTAAAGGCTACTTCCAAACTTCGACCTACTGCAACTTCGTACCAGATTTTTGGTTCTGCAACTGCACCTAAGAATTTCGACCCTACAATTTCAGCCTTTTGCAACTAACAACAACAAAACCCTAATTTCGCACATGTGGAGAGGCAGAGAGATGATACCAAGACATTTCAACTTATTTTCTTCATCCTTTCCAACTCTTTTTTCTCCTTCGCTATTACAGATTGAACTTGTGTTGGAAGTGTTTCTTAAATGAGGTCGAGCTCCTTGTATTTATAACCTTCTTGAGGGGTCGAATAGCTCTCCCTTAGGCTGACTTGGTTTTGGAGGAATAAATGGATTTTTCTTTACAAAATAAATAAATTTCTTTGTTACAATGAGTCCAAATGGGACTATAATACATGACGTAAATTATTCTTTGTCCTAGAAATACCTAGAAAGACCTAGAAGCACAAGAACATGCTTTTGACCTAGACTTGAGCATGAAACCCGTGCTTTACATAAAATCAAATTTTATTTTCTTTCTTTATACATAGTATACAATGTCATGATTACAATTAGGTCATTACGAAGACCAAATCTAGTTACAATTTCCAACAATTCTTTGAGTTATCTCTTTTTATGTATGCAATGAACACATCAAAGAAGCAAACTGCCATTCACACACAGTGATGCGTAACCAACAAGTTTAGATGTAGTGGCAAGAAAAATTTCAGATGCAAATAAATTAGTTTCCCTCTTACCGAATTATTTTTAATATTTCATACAATTCGAAGGGTAACTCACATTTAAAATTGTACACTCCTACTCGAAACTTCCGTATATGATTTTATATGCAACACATTTCACGTAAAATAAAATCAGAGTACAAGTCTTCCGATATTTATAGATATCTAAACATGCATCAGACCACTAGTGCACACAAACCATTTTATGCCAAGCAATTAAATTAATTAGGTTGCATTTATGACAAGTAACTAAACAAAGTTTAGACCAAAACTAGGCTTATGAAGATGAGCTTGATTCTTGGAAATTCTTGCAGGGCGCTTACAAGAATGACTAGAATGTTGAGTCTAACATTAACATTGTTACAACAAGCAGAAGTTGCTGCTACTGTGAGACTGGTGGTGCTCTTAATTAATAAGATCCTCCATGCACTTGAAATTAGCGGCATGACAAGGAATTATTATTGTTCCCTTATGCTCAAATCCATATTCCTCTTCGACCTCCTTGAGGCGTTTATGGAACGGAGGATGGTTGTATGACAAAACATTGGTGTTTATCTCCTTGTCGTTGTTCTCCTTTATATGCTCCATTTCTTGTTTTAAAAGTCGTCACTGCAATCCATGAATACAACCACAAAATGAATGAAAACCAAATGCAAACCAATGAGAGAAATCATGTGGTATATTAAACGAGAACCCTAATGCCGAGCCAAAGGTTACAAAGCAAGAATATTAGGTGGAAAATTAATAACTTGATGGAAAATATTGAGTGATGGACATTGGATACGCTGCTCAGATTGGTTGGTAACTTGGTACCTACCTCAAAAGTGACAATGTGCTTAGATACAATGGTACCTGGTGAATTGATCATTAAATGGAAAGGTGTAGTAGATGCAGTGGTTTTAGATTCTAACTACCAACTTGAAAATCTTAAAAAAGAGGTTTGATCCCATGTCATCTAATTATAATCATGTTTATTTATCGTATCTGTAACATTGAATTCTACATTTTAATCTTTATCATATGATGCCATTAACTCATATGAGGTCGTCCAGACTTCGACTAGTCTATTATGCAAAACTATGAACTTCCGTAAACTTAAAAAATATTGACAAGCTATTAAAAAATATAGTCCTTCTTTTGAAATATAAAAATTTCATCTAACTTTCGTGATTGATGTGTGATTTTGATATATATATATATATATTATATATATATATATATATATATATATATATATATTTTTTTTTTTTTCCTCGAATGGTGAATTTTTTTAGCCCTTCCAGGACAGGCTAGAAGCTCAAGGAAGGGTCGGGATGAGTTCAATTTTGAGTATGGATACTAATTTTAAGGAGGGAAATCAATATTATATTTCATTATCTAGGTCATTTTATGCTTTTAAGACTTGCCTATGTGGCAAGGCAACAAGAACTAAAGACATGTAAACCTGCTTGACATATGGGGATGTCTGGCCCACTTCAAAATAATTATGTACAAATTTACTAAGTTATATGAATTGAAAGTCCATTTTACTAACTTGTATGAATTAAAAGTTCAAGCACAATGGTGCATTGACAAGCTTTAAAAACATTTGACAAAAAAATCTCCATTCTACTAGAAGAAGATGACCATTGAATTAAATGTTCAAAGTACATACAACTACAAAACACTTAAGATCATAATAAAAGCCACCTCGTTGTAACTATTGATTATATAATTAAATTAGATCAAGATGAAACCTTTACTATGACTTTATTTAGTATCTCCATTACTTTTAAAGTAATAACTTTAAGACCTAGTTGGGTCATCCATGAATGGGTTAATTACTTGTCCACATATTTCTTTCAATGATTTTTATTTGTTTTTTTGAAAAGTTTATTTTGAATTATAAAATTTAAAATAAATATCTTTACTATTTTGAATCTTAAAAAAAACATGATTGAATTACCACTATCAAAGAATATATTTTTTAATAAAAACTTGTCACAAAAGTGAATCATAGAAAATTAATAAAGCAAAATAGGTTTCCAATATCAGGGTAAAATTCTATTACTTGGTATAGCTGAATAAAATATGTCATACTCCATTTATTCCAACTGCTCTACTTACATAGTAGGGTTGAAAGAGGCTAGGGATACTCTTTCTCTGCAAAGATGGTAGATGTATGTAATTGACATCCCTTTCTTTATTATATGTGGTTTATGCTTTTACCCTTGGTGTTGTCAACAATAATGGGGGTTTGGAACAACTACAACCCACTGATGTGCTTAGTTAATTACCAAAATTCCTCTCAGGTGGACTATGGACATGTGTTTCCCTTGTATGTAAAGATAAATAAAGTTAATGCGGTTGTACTCCTATCTAGCTTTTATCCTCCCATCGGTGCCTTTCTATATTGACCAAATAACCTAAAGAAAAAGTTTGTTTATGCTAAGGACTAATTCAATGGTATACAATAATGGTTATCCCTATTATCAATGATAGATTATTTTATAAATTTTTCACATTTTCCTCTCAACTTAATTCCACAAATACTTTTACTCATAAACTTTCTTCGAACGAATATAATTAACATTATGAAAATAATGTTTATTGTTTTCAAAATTCAAATAACATTTGAAAGATTTACTAATAGCGTTGACATATTGACGAGATGCAAATGATCTGCCAAGAAATTATTGTGTCGGTGGTCTGTACTGGTATTAAAAAAAAACACCAACCATAAGTTTAATGAGAAATGGATTGAATTTGCTGTCTATAAGAGCAATGAAAATCCTTCCAGCAATGTTGGAACCCTGTATGCTTTATATGCTATTTTGAAAAAAAAGTAATTCCAACCCCTATAATGGAGACTCAAAATTTGATAATATGTGGGAATTATTATCACTTAAATAGAGTTGGAATGATGGTATCTGGAAACAAACCTTTTATAACCGGGGAAACATATTTTGGTATAAAGATATTATTTATTTATTTATTAAAAATATATGTATTGTACAATTTTTGTCTAACCTCATTTGCATTATTTTATTTTGTTTTTCTTACATTTTAAACAGAGTGTTTTTTATCTTTTCTATGAAGCTTTGTTATAGACTTCCTTAAAGGTACCACCTTTTTTTAATTTTAAATATATTTCTCTCTTGCCAAATAATCTACATCTGTGGTTATCTTTTTTATTTTATCTTTATATAGGTGTGAGCTTCCTTAAAAAGAGCCTTGTCTCTGGCATTCACATTCCAGTCATTTCTTTTATAATTGCTTCAATGGTTGCCTGATTGTTTTTCAATAGGCTATCATGTCAAGATTTTCCACAATTACCACATGCAATCCTAAAAGAAAATCTTCACTTTTTTCCATGTTATTTATGGCTTCCCTTCACTTTTGGAATTTCAAATAATTTAGGCTTTATGATGCACGCAATCCTCCAACTCATGCTAAGTCCTGAAACTATTCTTTCCTCCATTAAAATGTAACTTCACATCTTTCTCTCTTGGGATTCATTTTTACTCATCCATTTTGGGGGCATAATGATTTTTTGGCCTTTTTCTTTATTTCTTTATCAACATTTCTACATAGTCACTTAAATGGCCAATAAATTGGGGGCTTAACAATTAAACTATCACTTAATCCTTAGTTTATGAATAACTAAATGATTGAAATAATGATTAATTTATGAATCTATTAGTGACTAAAACGATAATTCCTTTATTAGTTCTATTGGGCACCACAAAAATTCAAATAAAAACTAGTACTAAAGTAATAAATTTTACATAAAGTTATTGTGTTGCATAGCTTTGAGTCACAAAAAATGAACACGTCACAAGTAATATTTTAACTTGGGTGGGGTAACTTCTCCTCTTGACCCTTACAAATTACACTGACTTATATAAGCTTTCACATTAACCGATATATGAAATATCCCATTAATAATCCTAATAACTCCACCTAATCAACTCATAAATTAGCGTTTACATTAGCCGATATAATAAAGATTCTATTAATGATACAAATAATTACTCTAATAGTGACTAATGTATAAATAATATTCTAAAATTTTGTTTTCTTTTGTTTTGTTTTTGAGTGCAAATGCATTACAAGTTATATTGTAGAACTTGATTAGATTTGAATGTATCATTTAAGGCCTTCTTGTAGGTAATGTCCCTCGGCCCAAACAAGTTAACCTTTGGGGATCTAAATATATCTATTTGAATGTGTTAAATCTTTCTAAGGTGTATGATAGGGTTTCATGGTTGTACCTTCGTTTGTTCTTCATTCACATAGGGTTCTCATTTCCTTTGGTCAAGTGGATTATGGGAGGTGAGACCACTATCTCCTTTGTGGTATTGATTGATGAATTAACATCAAACTTCTTTAATCCTTCAAAGGGGCTTAGGCAAAGTTTCCCATTCTCAACCTACCTCTTTAGAGACATTAAGTCGAGCTATTAGTGAAGCTAGAAGAGTGAGGAGAATCAAAGGTGTGATAATAGATAGATTTGAGGCACTCACACTTACTATTTGTAGAAGAAAATATTTAGGTCAGAAAAGGAGGGTCGGTGTTTAAGAACATTTTACATCACAATAAGGCTACATGCAAGGAAATAAATAAGAATATTTTTGTAGTTTATGCATTTGTGTTTGAATAACATACAAGATTTGGGTATTGGAGGATTATTTTTTTTCAACACTTATACATGTTAGAGGAGGTTATGTTAGCAATAAGTGGCTCTCAAGGGAGGTACATTGGCTTTGATAAAGTTAGTGCTAAAAGCTATTCTAGTGTATTGCAACAACCTAGCTCATATACCCAAATGTATTCTTGAAGAAATTAAAAGCTTATGTTTTAATTTTCTATGGTGAGGAAGTAGTCATTACAAAAGGAGTCATTTCCAAGTGGTAGATAATTGTAGATCCAAAATCCTTGGGAGATAGGGGTTGATGAACACACATTTATTTGGTAAAAATTTGGCAACATAATCATTATGGAAAGTATTCACAAAGGATAGCTTGTGGAAAATGATTCTTAGACATAAATACATTGCTCTAATAACTCTTTTGGATTTGATTAGAAAGGAAAATAAGAGTCTAAGTGAATGTATCCAACTAGTGAAACACAATGACACTAGCATTTTGATATATTCGCTTTTATGTGGCATGGGAAGTGGAATATGGATCACAAGTGAGAGTGGGGGTAGATGCAATAATAGGTTGTGGTAGAGATATATTCCTTTTCGATGAAATCATACATCACCTACAAGTAATTGGTAGATGTATACTTAATTTAATTCATATCCTATATGACACATCTTTTTGGTCTCAAGGCTGTAGAAAGATAATTGATCTTGGTCTAGAAGGAAATTTGGCCCAAAGGTGGGATAGGTTTTTAGTAGAACGCAAGAAGGCACTCTTAAGATTGAATTGTGAAAATTTCTAAAATAGAAATCCTACTGCAGTGGTTAATATGATTTGTTCTACTTATTACCTTAGAAATAAGTTATCTAATGTATTCTTACGGAAAATATCGAAACATATTCTACTACAGCCTTCACAATTAAAACATTGTAGAAAGTAAATGTAAGTAAAATTCTGACACATATAAAAATGCAATGACACAATTATTTTTGGACAATTGTCCTCGGAAAAACCCAATGGAGGAAAACCGGTGCAACAGATGAGGGTTTTATTATTCTTCAACAAAAAAATCAACATGTACAAATTACACCCAACAGTATAAAACAAAGCTTTCGAGAAATATTTACATATATTCCTGAACAAGTATTTGAACCAAGAGAGAGGCTCCTCCACCCTCTGCATCTCTTTGTCTTGCCCAACGTCACTTTCTCTAGCCTCTGGACTGGCCTATGAAATGCTTGCATCACTGAAGCCAACACTGCCTCTCCCAACATCAATCTGCCCAACACTATCCCTTCTACTGCTCTACATCTTTGTCCCTATCTCCCTGACTGATGTTGAACCCTCTTTGTCTCTCCTCCACCTGCAACTCTCCCTTTGAATCGATTTTCTCTTGCTGGACTTCAACCAGTGAGAAAATCGATTTTACTTGGGCAACAGAGTATCTGCGTGGTGTATTTTTCAAATGACCCTCAAGCCCCTTCTTATATCTTCCTGTTAGGCAACCAACAACCTAGATTAAATCACAATTAAAGATTTATATCATTTTGGCTTGATATGTGGCTTTTTCTAGAAGCTTCACCCCTGATTAGATTAATACCCATTAATATTTTAATTCTCCTAAGTTTAGATTGAGGAACCCCATTAAAAATATTATTTATTTTAATAAAATCACTTATGAGTGGAATTTCCCAGAACAATTTCTAGGTTCTTTGGAATACATGTGCTCAAGCCACCCTGCAAAATTTGAGGCCTAGAGCACATCTGATGCTACCCCAAATCAAAACTCCCTTTGAGCGAGGAATGTGCTCTAGCAATATGCTGCTACTGAATATTATTCTGACTCTGAAGCATCGTCCTCTGCGTTGCTGATATCTGGCATGCTATCCACCAACTACTACGCTACTGTTGCCTTTGACATTGCCACTTCCAATGCTACATATGTACTACAAATCCCTCTGAATTGCTGCATCTGTGTTGTTTTTGGAATTTCTACCGCTAACCATCCCTGCACTCCTACTGAATCGAATTTTCAACCATACCTAACTTATCTCTGAATTGAGTAAAATTAGCTCTTCCGAGGGCCTTTGTGAGTATATCGACCACCTTTTGTCCTGTGGGAACATACTGTAGCTTTACTGCCCCATGCTGAACATAGTCTCTGATAAAGTGACAACATATATCTATATCTTTCGACCGATCATGAAATACTGGATTCTCAGAGAGTTTGATGCAACTCTGATTATCGTAGTAAACCTTGGTCACCTCCATCCTTTTTATGAATAATCTCACAAGCAATTTTATGAGCCATATGGCCTTGCACGTAGCTATGCTGGCTGCCATATATTCTGCTTTTTTTGAACTCAGTGCTACCAATTTCTGCTTCCTGCTGCACCAAGGTATCATCCTTGATCCAACAATGAAGCAGCACCCTGAGGTACTTTTTCGGTCTACTGAACTACTTGTCCAATCTGCATTAGTGAACCCATTCAAGCTGATATCCTCCCATCTAGAGTACTTCAACCCATATTCGATTGTTCCACGTACATACCTATGTATGTGTCTTGTTAATGCCCATTGCACCCTATTTGGTTCCACAATGAATTGACTAAGAGTGTTGACAGTGAAACAAATGTTTGGTCTGGTGTTGATCAGATACTTAAGTGACCCAATGAGTTGTCTGTACAAGGTGGGATCTACTTCTTTATCCTCTGATGCATCTATTTTCTTCCAGTTGGTGATCATGGGAGTAGCCATGGATCGACAATTCTGCATTTTGAATCTCTTCAAAATCTCTATAACATACCTTCCTTGTCCAAGGAATATCTCTACATTCTTTTGCCAAACTTCCAACCCTAGAAAATAATGCATCAATCCAAAGTACTTCATGTCGAATTCAACTTCAAGATTCTTCTTGCAGTCTGGGATGATCCTATATGATCCCATTAGGAACATGTCATCTACATATAGTACCAGAATAAGTGGCTCATAATCTACCAGTAAATAACAGATATTGGGATCAACATGACTCTTGACAAATCCCAACTGCTGTAAGTAACTATCAATTCAACCATACCATGCTCTAGGTGCCTGCTTGAGCCCATACAGAGCTTTCTTTAACCTGCAAACATGATACTTCTTCTCATGAGTTTCGAAGCCTTCGGGCTGTTCTATATGCACCTCTACTTCTATCACTTCATTCAAGAATGCTGTCTTGACATCAATTTGGTGAATCTCCCATCCCATTTGAGCTGCTAGGGATATAACATATTTGATAGAGATGTAACGAGAAATTGGGGTGAAGGTCTCTTCATAGACTATCCCTTCTTTCTGAGCATACGCCCTTGTTGCGAACCTTGCCTTGTACTTCTCTATACTTCTATTTGTAGCATACTTGATCTTGTAGATCCATCGTGATCCTACCATTGATCTATTTTCTGGTCTAGGTACTACTTCCCATACATCATTTGTCATGATGGAGTTGTACTCTTCCACCATTGCATCGACCCATACTTAGTGTTGAACAACTTCCTGAAAGCTAGAGGGTTCTCCAACCTGAGCTACCAATGCTTGGTATCTATCTAGTTGTCTACGCTGCCTCTTCTCGACTCTAGGAGCTCCAAAAAACTCCTCTGTATCCCTTAGTGTCTACTGCACCTCTCTGGTCATTATACCACTGGTGGTGGGAGACTCAACCAACTCTTCCTCTTGATCATGTTGTTTCATCCGTTGAAAAGCACTTGCATTTCCTTCCTCTGAGAAAATACTGGTACTGGTCACTGTACTTGACCCAATTGTATGCTCTCCTATCTGTCCTTCTTGCTGCCCCTGCTGCCCTTAGACTAACGAGCATCTCCTGTTCTGTAGACATTTCACGAGATTTCCTAAAAGCTCTATCTTCCATGAACTTTGCATCCCATTGTTGAGTCCCAAACTCGCATCTTTCCTACACCTTTTTCTAGCTTCTTCCCATTCATATGAACCTCTTAAGTCATCAATATCATTGCGTATTAGTTAAAAAAGGGAATTTAAAGTGGTTTCTTGACTATGTGTTTGTGTTGCTATTTGAACTAGATTTTTGTTTATAAGCTGCGGAATCTTGTCACTTTCCCCAGCCAGCCCAACTTTCCACAACTGTTTTGTCAAAGTCTATATTGCAGGTATCTTCAGGCGAATCGAGCCACATGGGCAAGTTGCAAACGATGTGGACATGGACCGAGTCCTATTGGCTTAGTCGAATTCATCAAAAGAGGCCATAGTCAACGGTGGGCAAAGCGGTGGTCAACTTAAGAGTCCTATGGTGATAAAACTCTGTTTTTCACCACGTGAAGCTTTGCGTGGTTGTTCCTAAATCTCAGGGGACAAATTAACACCTGTGGACTGCTCCATGAACCGGATCCAACAGCCACCCTCCAAAGATTGAATCTTCACGGCAACCATAATGCTAAATTTCGGGAAATGGTTGTTTACGTGTCTTTTATCAGCGCAGAGTGTAGGAAAGTAGTTATGTCATCCTCTGTTATAAATAATGCGTTCTCATACGCATATTAGTTAGCTTTGGTAATGTAATTTTGACTGTTAACGAGCCCACTGTGCCGTGACTTTATCTCTGTGTTATGACTGCATTTTAATACATGAGAAGACTCTGTTTCTGAGCTCAATTCGTGGTTGATCATTGATTGTCTGAGGATTGTGCAGAGGGCCCCTGCACAGGATGAGGTCTTGTTTATCACTGTATAGTTTCATGCTTTATTTATTTATGTTCCTTATGCCATAATCATTCACTTGTATATATATTACATTTCTTATGGTATTAACTTTTGATAGCTGTCCATAGCTTTTCACATTTTATATGCTGTTAACTGACCAGTGCCTTTGTTTCAGATTACAATAGGCAGCCTGGGCATTTGCAAATAATTTTCTAATGACTAATGACATAGAATTATTCTTGTCCTTCTGCTAATTCATTTCCTTTAGTTTTTAGTTCCAACACCGTGTTATTTATTTCAGTTTTGCTCATTTACTCTTCTGCAAGATAGATATTAAATTACTCATGTCATTTTCAGTTACCTCCTAAAGCCAGAGCAAGTCAAATGGCGAGGGATTGAAGTATGAATGCGTAGTTTGATATTAGTTTATTTCTCTGCAAGTTAGTTATTAAAATGCTCATGTCATTTTCAGTTACCTCCTAAAGCCAGAGCGAGTCAAATGGTGAGGGATTGAAGTATGAATGCGTAGTTTGATATTAGTTTTATTTTCTGCAAATTAGATATCAGATTGCTCAAGTTGTTTATGATTGCCTCCTAAAGCTAGAGCGAGTCGAATGGTGAGGGCTCAGAATATGAGTTGATGTAATGTGATTTTAGTTTACTTTACTTGCAATTTTTGGATTTCTTTGAGTTCAGTTTTTCTTATATTTTTACGGTAGCAAGGATACTGGGTTTCATGGTCACTAGCTCACTGTTGTTTAATTAGATTAGTGGCACATTTTCACTTTCTTTCAGGAATTAGTTTCATCATTGCATGTTTTAAAAACCTTTTTTTAAAAAGTTTGAAGTTTTGAAAATCATTTTAAAGGACATCATTTCCTTGAACATTTATATCATACTTGTCTTTTAGAATTTCCATCTCACATTAGGGAATTAACATAAATAAACCCAAAACAAAACAAAAACTCAAAAACGACAAAAAAGTAAGAAATAGGTTATCTTACACATATAGTGTGTAGCACTTCAACAATTTACAACTCCCGGATTGACAATTAATACAATAATTTAGGACACTCTAAATTGACCAAACACCCATCTCACTACAATCTTCATGATTCCTAGAATGTAGATTCTATATGCCTTTGAGGTCTCGCTGTATCATACGAGATACCCCTTCTCTGGAGTTTGATCTAGTTTTTTGTGCTTCTCGTCTAGAATGTGGCAATAAGCCATGCTTTCGAATATCTTGAGATGACTGACTTCCGACTTCTTCCCTGTGAATACTCCTTCAAGCGTTCTCTTCCCCAATGCTCTATGAGGAGTTCTATTTTGGATATATACTTCTGTGTTGCAAGCTTATGCCATAGATACTTAGGTAGACCCTAATCATACAACATGGCCTTGGCTGCCCTAACAATAGTTTGGTTCTTCCATTTTGCCACTCCATTTTGCTCCGTATTATATGGAGATGTCCACTCTCTTTTGATGCCCTTCTTTGTGTAGAAATTTGTGAAATCTTTGTCTGTATATTATCCATTATTATCTGAACGCAATACCTTTATCTTTTTCCCTGTCATATTTTCAACAAGAGCCTTAAACTCTTGGAAACGATCAAAGACCTCATCCTTGGTATTTAATAAATAGATCCAGGTTTTTCTGGAGTGATCATCGATAAAAGTGACGAAGTATTCACCACCAATAAGAGCCCTTGTGGACATAGGACCGTAGATATCTGAGTGTATTAATCCTAATACATCCTTTGCTCTATTGTTACTTCTGGAAAAAGATGCTTTAACATACTTTCCTAGCACACATCCTCTGCACAAGTCATCATGTTCACTACTTAGGACTTGTACCTCGGTAACAGTCTCTTTGAGCATCCTCAATGATCCATGGTGTAAGTGCCCCATTCACCTGTGCCATATTTCATTTCGCTCCTTCTCACCATTATAATTGCTACATATCAGTTCCATTGGTGATTCGAGATGCAAACTATACAACTTGTTGCTTCGAACCTCAATTTTCTTTTTCTTCTTACAGCTTGGATGATTAATGTATACTTTCTTCCTAATGAAGTATACATCATATCCCTTGTCCTATAACTAGGACACTAAAATTAAATTCATTCCTAATCTTGGCACATGCAGAACATTGGTGGCTCAGATGTTGGCCCCTGTTTCTGTCTGAAAAGCTATGGTGCCTTTCCCTACTGGAGTACATTTCGTTTTGTTTCCCATAGTTATTTGGAAGTCCATATATTCTTCTTGATAGCTCGAGAAATGTTCTCGTACTCCAGTCCTATGAGCTGAAGCCCCACTATTAATGTACCAAAAATCCGTTGATGCTAAATTAGCTAGGCATGCGAATTCTTCATCTAATATGGTAGATAAATCTAAGACACTTTGAGTATCCATATTGTGCCAATTTCTGATGCTAACCTATCCCAACAACTGCTGTAAGAAAAAACTGCGTCCCACCTAAAATAATCCTCCTTGCTAAATCTTCTGCTGTGCTGTCCCTACCACTAATAAATTTCGATTGGAAAAGTCTTACCTCTTTGTTGCTCACTCAGAGATATTTTTCTCACGAAATCTAATCTCTTTGGTTTGAACTGCGCAATCCTCTGGGAGATTCGAATTTCTTCCCTTGCAGGAATTTCAAATTCCCTTCTTTTCTTAGTGCTGGATCCTTTGTTTTCTCTCTTCTGCTTCCCTATAGCTTTGATACCATGTGAAAATTTCTAAAATAGAAATCCTACTGCAGTGATTAATATGATTTCTTCTACTTATTACCTCAAAAATAAGCTATCTACTATATTCTTACGGAAAATATTGAAAGATATTCTACTGCAACCTTCAAAATTAAAACATTGTAGAAAGTAAATGTAAGTAAAATGATGGCACATATACAAACACAATGACATAGTTATTTTTGGACAATTGTCCCCGGAAAAACCCAATGCAGGAAAACCGGTGCAACAGATGAGGGTTTTATTATTTTTAGCAAAAAAATTAACATGTGCAAATTACACCCAATAATATAGAACGAAGCTTTCTAGGAGATTCGAATTTCTGCCCTTGCAGGAATTTCGAATTCCCTTCTTTTCTTAGCGCTCGATCCTCCAATTTCTCTCTTATGCTTCCCTATAGCTCCGATACCATGTGAACATTTCTAAAATAGAAATCCTACTGCAGTGATTAATATGATTTCTTCTACTTATTACCTCAAAAATAAGTTATCTACTATATTCTTACGACAAATATCGAAACATATTCTACTGCAACATTCACAATTAAAACATTGCAAAAAGTAAATGTAAGTAAAATGATGACACATATATAGACACAATGACACAGTTATTTTTGGACAATTGTCCTCAAAAAAACCCAATGCAGGAAAACTGGTGCAGCAGATGAGGGTTTTATGATTCTTTAGCAAAAAAATCAACATGTACAAATTACCTTGAGCAATATAGAACGAAGCTTTCTGAGAAATATATATAGACTCTACTGAACAAGTATCTGAATCAATAGAGAGATTCCTCCATCCTCTGCATCTCTCTGACTTGCCCAACGTCACTTTATCTGGCCTCTGGAATGGCCTGTGCAATGCCTGCATCACTCAAGCCAATGCTACCTCTCCCGACGTCAATTTGCCCAACACTATCCCTTCTATTGCTTTGCGTCTTTGTCCCTGTCTCCCTGAATGATGTTGAACTCTCTCTGCCTCTCCTCCACCTGCAACTCTCCCTCTGAATCGATTTTCTCTTGCTGAACTTTGACCAGTGAGAAAATCGATTTTACTTGGGCAACTGAGTATCTGCCTTGTGTATTTTCCAAATGACCCTCAAGCCCCTTCTTATATCTTCCCGTTGGGCAACCAACGACCTAGATTAGATCATAATAAAAGGCTCAAATCATTTTGGCTTGATCCATGGTTTTTTCTAGAAGTTTCATCCCTGATTAGATTAATACCCATTAATATTTTAATTTTCCTAAGTTTAGACTTAGTAACCCCATTAAAAATATTATTTATTTCAATAAAGTCATTTCTGGGTGGAATTTCCCAAAACACTTTCTGGGTTGTTTGGAATACATGTGCTCAAGCCTCCCTGCAAAAGTTTAGGCCTAGCGCACATATGATGCTACCCGAAATCAACATGAACAATTCCTTGGATGATTTAATATGGGCTTTGAATGGAGTAGGGAGCAATTATACCTCTAATCTTTCGATACTCAGTTTTTTTTAGACTAGTTCTATTTGAGGATAGATGGTGGTAGTAGATGCTTTAAAAAGTAAAGGCCCCTCCTAAATTTAACCTGCTTATGTGGCCCATAAAGTTTTTCCATGGGATGCCCTCCAGAAAAGAATAAAGCAGGTCCAAGTATTTGTTTACTTCGTAGGCATAGTGAGGAAAATTGTTCACAATTTTTCTTGCATTGTATATTTCCTAGAAAGTATTGTAGGTTGGATTGGGGAGAATTTAGGTATACAAAGCCCTTGAAAATGTGAATCTTTTAGATACATGCCTTAATATTTGATTTATTGAACAAGATCTATAGTGCTTTAGGGCCATCTAATTTCTGGTTCTATAGGGAATATGGATAGATAGAAACTCTCTTGTTGAAAGAGAATATGCTGCCTTCTTTTCTTGTAGCTACCTAGGTTAATGATTTATTTCCATATTATATGGTTGCTCTAAAAGTTAAACTATAGATAATTCTAGTAGAGGTATAAGTGGACAAATCTTTAGCTTGGATATTTTTTAGTGGGGCTTATCATGGCCCAAATTGTATAAATGCGTTTGGGAATTCAAGACACTATACTACTTACTAAAAATTGCTCTGGATAGAGAGATTAATAAGCTCCTCGCCATGGGTGGTTCTTCTATGTTGATAAATTGGTTGAAAAGGAAACCTTCAAGTACAAAATAATTCTCTCCTTCCACTAGCATAAAAATTAAATGCACTATCTAATTAGTTTCCTTAACTTAACTACATTCATATTTATATAGAACACAACAAGAATGTTGATTAGTTCTCAAAGAAGCACTTTAACTACATGAACTTTATGGATCCTTAGAAGAATTTGTTGACACCTAATCATTAGGATTGGGTGAATAAGTGTAACTGATGTAAATAAATAATAAGAAATATGAATAGTCACCAGGAGATGAAGTGAACAATCTCTCCCTCATGTATATATTAAAGACCAACCTGAATGAATAAAATGAATTGATTTGGAGGAGTCACTGCCTGAATTGACATGGTATCAGAGCCAGCTCATGAAATTAGCTTTTGTGTAACTCCTGGTGTTAGTTTCCTGCCTATGTTCTGCCTATTTTGTAGAACTCACACCTATGCCTGATGTCAGTTGCTTGAATCCTGCTCCATACAATGTCATATGCGTTTTTATATTTCCTTTGAATAGTTGCCTGCTTCGTTGGAATCACAGTGACAATTGTGGGATCTAAAGCCATGCACCTGAGGCCTGGACCCACTGTCATATACACGCCTTAGACCAACTCGGGAATCTGGTGTAGTTCCATTGTTGAGAATTCCGTTGTTGTATCCGTTGTAGTGGCAGCCGGTATTGACCTCGACCCAACATCGTCCAATAAACCTCTCCGCCGCAGCATCTAGTGCAGCCTGAGACATCACCATTGTGTTTGGCTCCCAAGTTGGCCAGTGTTCCATTGCTGCTCTGTGAAGCCAATCTCATGCATTCCCCAACTCTCTAAGGCACATGACACTTCTCGGAAGAAAGTTGCTAGACCTCCGCTAGCCAGCCTGCCCACGTTCCATTACAAGCCTTTGGCTTCGTTGACATTGAGATGGTTCCAAAGCTGACCCAGTCTCCATATGAGAGCTAGATCGCCTCAGTCTCCAAGCTCTCTCCATGCAATTATCTACAATAAGTGACCTCGTGTTTGTACTGTATTGGTGTCAGCAACTGTGCATAATCCCGGAGCTGCGTTGAACTGTGGTAATATTCCCACAGTTGCATTCAACTGTGGTAATATTCCAATTGCTTCGGCAGAGAGGGTAAGAAAGAACAATGGAACATTGAATTATCTGAGATTGCCCGAGATGGTGCTGGTGGCAACAACAATAGTGGTGGAGGCAGCTGTTAGTAGTGTGATGACATGGTATGAGATTGCTCGAGATTCCCTGAGAGCCTCGGTATCACTGTTGTAAGCCTCGGTATTACTGAAAAGGAAAAAAGGCATTGAGCATGATAATATATTGGAAAGAAACAATTTTGCTCAAGATTTTTTCCTTATTTTATTAGTCATTCTGGGTTTGTCGAGGGCATGAATGCTTGATATATCGTATAAAATAAGGTTGAAAATAGAAATGGTGATATTCTATATGGATAGAATATAGTTTTTCTCTTTGTATATTAAATTAATTTCATACCTAATTAAGAAGGAAGAATAAGGTTGTATTATTTTGAAGCACATTTTTTCCAGCAGAATTTTTTTTTTTTTTACAGTATGCATTCAATCATATGTATTGTGGGAATAGTTCTCACTGGCAAGGAGAAATATCCTAAGTGGTCCCGGATGATAAAACACACGTTCATTTTCAATGAGTTGGGGAAAGGAGTGTGTATTGGAGATGGAGACAAAGAGCCAGAACATCCTACCTCAGACAAAGAGTTCGCCATTTGGGAAAATAAGAATGACAAAGCCTATGCATTAATTGCAGAGTCTATAAGTGAAGAGGTGAGTCGCCATATTTCGCCATTTTCAACTTCTTTTGAAGCCTTACAAAAGATAAAATAACTCTATGACTCACATTCTGCACTTGAAGTTGTTCAACTCATGATTAAACTCTTCACTCTTGAATTACAAAATAATGATCCTCTTGCTCTTGCATCCGAAGTAAAATCTATACTGCATGATATCGAAGCCACTAAGGTTAAATTGGATATTCCTCTTACCGCTTTTCTCAAGGCACTTCATCCTACTTACTCCAATTATCTTGAGTCATTGCAAGCAAATGGAAATCTCAAATATATTACCTTTGACTCTCTTGTGAAAAAAATTGCTGAAAGAGAGAAAGCTTTTGGAAAGAAGACAACCCCTGAATCTTCTAAAGAGGCTGTGTGCCTTGCTCATAAAGAAAAGAATCTTGCCCAAGATTCTTCCAGAGGAAGAGGTGGTCGAAGAGGAAGAGGAGGTCGAAGAGGAAGAGGAAGATATTTCAGAGGTAGGGGGGTAGACACTCTCAAGGAGAAAAGTTAGATTTTCATTGCATACGTTGCAAAAGAAATGGATCACATGATGCGTCTACATGCAAATTACCTTGGGACAAAATTGAGCAACAAAGAAATCAACCCGAAGGTAAAACTAATGACATAGACAAAGGTAAAGCACCTGAATCCGCTCATTACGTTGTGGCACAATGTAAAGGTCACTTTATGATATAATATATATTAACATATAATTGTAATTATTAATATAAATTCCCTATTAGTTTTGAAGATTATTTTAATTATTTTAACCCATTTTATTGAAGTACATAATTTTTTTAGAACAAAATGATTTTAAAACATTTTTTAGAATATTTAAAATTACTATAAATAATTCATAAAATTAATTATTAGATATTACTTTCCATTTAAAAAAATCAATCTTATATTGTGTGTGTGTTAAGTAAGTAGTTCTAGTTTATTGTATGCAAAATATAAAATACACAATTACAAGAAACCCAGAGAGGCTACACGATTGTTTTACTTGGGCGAAACTAGGCTAGCCTGTGTGTGTCAAGAGAGGTAAGCTCAAAATACCTCCTTGATCGAAGAGTTCACAAAAAGATAAAAAAGCAACATGACCTTCCAATTGGGAAACTAGGCCATACCAAGCATTTGAGACATAGAGAAACAATTCATGTTCAAAGAAGAAACAAAGTGAGTAATCTTCCGTATATGAAACCATATCCATTTTAACATAAGGCTTGATAATACAGTTTATAGACAAAATGAACCTAGAGATGATACAAATAGAGATAAAATTCATAATTGAAGAGCCTAAAGTTAAGGGTAAGCATGACGCTCCATGACATCCTTAGTGAAATGAAGCACAATAGGAGTGTCTTTTGATCAACTTGTTAGTTTACATGAGAGAATCCTCCTTTTTTATATACTTTTACATGAGAGAATCCTCCCTTTTTATGTACTAACATAGAACAAAGGGTGATCAAAAGTCAGTCTTGCATCTCTAGAGTCTCGAACCTCTCCCTGAGTTCTCGTTGGTTTGATTCCCGAGTGAGTGACAAATTAGCTACAAAAGTTTTAGTGTTTCAATAGAGTTCAACAATCTAGAAAAAATTGGTATCTCATGTGTGATTGGGGCCAAAATCTACTACAAAATCCTATGTCAAATGATTAACATCATTGACTTCTTTGTATTTCCCTTTCATTATTGACATCATCTTCCAAGTCAATAATCAAATTGTGAATAGTAGATATAATCGCTATTGAAAGGAAACACTGGTATTAGCAACAACACTTTCCACCTTGGTCTTGAATTACAAGGGTTATCTTTGACATGAAGGATGAGGGGCCATAATAATCAAATCAAACAACAATCAATAATGACCCTCGAGGCACCTCTACCTAATTATCCGATATACCACCACTTTATTTTGGAAAATAAATAAATCAAGAAGTAGATCCAGGAGTTGTTGCAAAAATGACAGATCCAACCAAGTTCCTCACCTTGGGGAAGCTTGATTATACTTGTACAAAGGAAGGATGGAATCTGGAGACTCCCCATTGATTATCGGGGACTGAATAAAATCATTGTCAAGAATAGGTATCCAATCCCACAAATTGATGACCTTCTTGACCAGTTCAAATGGCCCAAGTATTCAACAAGATCAATTCAAAGTCTGGTTATTATTGTTGGGTTGTGTTATATTCTTTCCATGACTAGCCCACGTACAATTGGCCAACATAGTTAACTAGGGTGTTAGAGGGGGGTAGAACCCCCCCTTCATTGCTCCGATTGCATAGCAGGGTGGTCACAGGGGGTTTGAGGGGTGCAGGTAACCCCCTTCTATGGGGTTCGGGGAAGCGCCCTGGAAAATATTGGTTTTGGACCCTCTATTAGGTTGGGAGGACCTACCTATGGTTTTGTGCATGATTTTCGCACATGGTTTGGACGCGATGGTTTTCGGTCCATGGTATTGGATGCTTCGGCATGTATAAATATGTATTGTAACATTGAAAGGAACATAATGAAAAATCAAGCTGGCAGTCCTGATTTTGGGATCCAGGGGAAAATCTCTATGTATATGTGTTTTATGTGTTATGCTCTCACATTGTTTATTTTCTGTGTTTTAGAATTCGTATGCAGGTAATTTCTGTACAGGGTTAAAACCTACATTTGGTATCAGAGCTATTTTGGCTTCAAGGGAATGCCTTTGTTGTTGAGGGGTTTCGCTTGGGCCTTTGGTCGACCCTGTTCAGTGGGAGATTTGCAAGATCGATTCTAGTGGTGAAAGAGGATGGCGAGCAGTGGAAAGATAGAGATCAAGAAATTTAATGGTCGGAGTTTTGAGTTGTGGAATCTCAAGATGGAGGATCTGTTGGTGGATAAAGATTAATGGATCACGGTAGATCTGGGTACTAAAACAACAAGAGTGTCTGATGAAGAATGGAAGAAGTTAGATCGCAAGGCAAAGAGCACAATACGATTGCGTGTCTCAGATTGAATATTTTTGAATGTATCAGAGGAAGTTACGACAAAGGCTTTGTGGGACAAGTTAGGGACTTTGTACCAATCTAAGTCTCTGGTGAATAAATTGTTTCTGCAGGAAAAGCTGTATAACCTGAGGATGAAAGATGGAGACTTGGTGCCAAAGCATTTGAACACATTTAATACTGTGGTAAGTCAGTTACTATCTGTTGATATTAAAATTTCAGATGAAGATAAGTACATGAGTTTGTTGTGTTCTCTACGAGATTCGTGGGATAGTCTGGTTATTGCAATAGGTAGCAATACAACTGCCTTGCAGTTTGATGAAATAGTCTCATCCTTGCTGATGAAGGAGATGAGACAAAAAAGTATGGAGAGCTAGAATGGTGATGCCTTGTCTATATGAGGACATTCCTAGGACAAAAAAAAAAAATAATCATCGAGTGGGAGATCTAAATCTCCAGGAAAACCTGTAAAGGTGGTGTGCTAGAAATGCGGAAAGGAAGGTCACTACAAAGGGATTGTAAATCTAAAGCTCCTGATAAAGGAAAGGGATTTGATGATGCTCCTTCTGCAGAGACAAAAACCACCTCAGATGAAGGTGGGGATGTGTACTTGGCTTCTTCAAGTACACATGTAGATCATGAAGCATGGTTGATTGACTCAGGTGCATCCTTTCACTTCACTCCCCATAGAGAGT
>APFE031407111.1:174760-187072 GCA_000404065.3 Pinus taeda
GGACTGGTAAGAAACCCTCTCTTTCACATTTGAGGGTATTTGGATGTGATGCATATGTACATGTTCCAAAGGAGAAACAAACCAAGTTGGATAATAAATCTGAAAAGTGCATCTTTATTGGATATAAGGATGGTTTAAAGGGTCATAAGCTTTGGAACCTAGTAACAAGGAAGGTTGTCTACAGCCGAGATGTGGTGTTCAGAGAGGTAAAATATGTTATTAAACATAAAGTCCAACCAAAGGAACCCGAGAAGATAGAGTTTGAGCTTAAGGAGGAAGAATCAGACTGTACAATAGAGGAGGAATCAGAATATGAAGAGCCACAAACTCCAGGTGTGAGAAGATTAGTTCGAGAAAGAAGGCAGTTGGAAAGGTATAGTCCATCTTCTTTCTATTCAAATTTTGCTTTATCTATTACTAATGATGATCCCAGAACTATGAAGGAAGTAGTAGATTTAGAGGATGGAAAACTCTGGAAAGAGGCGATGGTTGATGAAATGACATCTTTGCACGAAAATCAGGCTTGGGATCTGGTGGAGTTTCTAGATTGAAGGAAACCCATTAGCAGCAAATGGGTGTTCAAGAAGAAGAAAAATGCAGAAGGAAAGGTGGAGAAATACAAAGCTCAGTTGGTAGCAAAAGGTTATTCCCAGGTGCTAGGAATTGATTTTGGTGATATTTTTTCTCCTGTTTCCAAGGTAACTTCGATTAGATTACCTTTTTCTATTGCAGCTTCTTTTGATTTTGAGGTAGAACAAACAGATGTGAAGATAACATTTCTTCATAGGGATCTAGAAGAGGAAATCTACATGAAGCAACCTTAAGGCTTTGCGGTGAAGGGTGAGAAAGAACTGGTATGCAAGTTAAAGAAGTCTTTGCATGGGTTAAAACAGTCACCAAGGATGTGGTATCATAAATTTGATACATTTATACGGGGACTTGGCTTCACCAGAAGAAAAACAGATCACTGTGTGTATTTTAATTTAATTGGTGGCCATGTTATTTATCTGGTCTTATATGTGGATGATATGTTGCTCATTGGAAATGACAAAGAAATTATCTAGGATTTGAAGACCCAACTTTCCTCAAAATTCAACATTAAATATCTTGGTGTTGCAAACTATATTTTGGGCATGGAAATTAAAAGAGATCAGGCAAAGAGGAAGCTATGGTTAAACCAGACGAAGTATGTTGAGACAATACTGCAGAGGTTTACTATGCAGGATAGTAAATCAGTGAAGGTTCCTATCCTTGTAGGTGTGAAGTTATTTGTTGAACAATGTCCCAAGACACAAGAAGAGGAAGAGGACATGTCCCGTGTTCCATATGAAAGTGTAGTTAGTAGCATCATGTATGCAATGGTATGTACTAGACTAGACATTTCACATGCAATGGGAGTATTGAGCAGGTTTATGTCAAAACCAGGGAAGAATCACTGGAAAACAATGAAGCGAGTTTTCAGGTATTTGTGTGGCACTAGTGATTATGGTTTGTGCTACCAAGGAAGATGAGGATTGGACAGAGTGTTGGATATTCATGGCTTTTTTGATGCATACTAGGTTGGAGATCTTGATCAAAGAAGATCTACAAGTGGGTATGTGTTTAACCTATTGGGAGGTGCAGTCAGTTGGATGAGTAAGAAACAATCTGTAGTGGCACTATCAACTATAGAGGAAGAATACATGGTAGCCACTCATGCAAGCAAGGATGTAGTTTGGTTGTAGAGATTGTGTTCAAGTATGGGGTTAGTACAGGGACCTATAAGGATAGACTGTGACAGCCAAAGTGCAATTTTCTTGGCAAAGAACCTTGTATATCATTCAAAGACAAAGTACATTGATGTTCAATATCACTTTGTGAGGGATATGATAGAAGACAAAAAAGTGTTGTTGGTAAAGGTGGAAACTTTTAAGAATATTGCAGATGCATTGACAAAATTTGTGAGCTCTGAGAAGTTCTCTTGGTATAGAGAAACAATGGGCATTGCAGGGCTAGATAAACAACAAGTGGGAGAATGTTGGGTTGTGTTATATTCTTTCCACGACTAGCCCACGTAGTTAACTGGGGGATTAGAGGGGGGGCGAAGCCCCCCCTTCGTTGTGCCGATTGTGTAGTGGGGGATTCACAGGGGGTTTAAGGGGTGCAAGTAACCCCCCTTTATGGGGTTCGGGGCGGCGTCCCTGAAAATTTTGGTTTTGGACCCTATATTAGGTTGGGCGGACCTACCTATGGTTTTGTGCATGATTTTCACACATGATTTTGGACGCGATGGTTTTCGGTCCATGGTATTGGATGCTTCAGCATGTATAAATATGTATTGTAACATTGAAAGGAACATAATGAAAAATTAAGATGGTAGTCCCGGTTTTGGGATTCAGGGGAAAATCTCTATGTATATGTGTTATGTTGTCGCATTGTTTATTTTCTGTGTTTTAGAATTCGTATGTAGGTAATTTTTGTATAGGGTTAAAACCTACAATTATCAGGTTCCAATAGAACCCACAAATGTATGGAAGACCACCTTCAAATCCAAGGAGGGCCTTTTTGAGTATTTGGTAATTCCTTTCGGGTTGAAAATTCCCCTGCAACTTTTATGAGGTTAATAGATGACATATTGTGGCCCTTTACCAATTTTTTTGTGGTTGTATATCTAGATGACATCCTCATCTTAAACAAGAGTTGGGAAGAGAACTTGAACACATTCGGTAGGTTCTTCAAACCTTGCGGCAACACAAACTATGTTCCAACTTGGAGAAATGCACCTTTTGCATAAGACAGGTCCAATATTTGGGTTACATCATTGATGAGAAAGGCAGGAATGTGAACCCAAATAAGACCTGAGTCATTTGGGATTGGCTAGCTCCGACCACTCTTACAGAGCTTCACAACTTTTTGGGTCTTGGCAATTTTTATTAAAGGTTCATGTTTGGATTCTCTCATTTCACTTGGCCTTTGAGTCAAGTTACTAAGGGAAGTGTGAAAGCAAAGTTTTTCTAGTTTGAGTCCCAATAGAAGGTGTTTTTTGAGCTGAAGCACTGCCTTTGCTTTACACTAGTAATTACATTTCCAGACCTGCAACAATCATTTGAAGTCGAGCTAGATGCCTCTGACTATGCTATTGGTGTATTTCTCACCCAGGAAGGGCATCTGGTGGTCTATCACTGTGAGACACTTTCTGACACAATTCAGAAATACCCCACCTACGATAAGGATATGTATTCCATCCTGAAAATTTTCCGACAATGGAAACATTACATTATGTGGAAGGAAATGGTCATCCACACAGATCACCAACCCATGCAGATTATACAGGCCCAAGGGAATTTGCAGAACGATCAACATCAGAAGTGGTCGATATATCTGCAACAATTCCATTTGAATATCAAATACAAGAAGGGAAATGCCAATCATGTTGCAGATTTCCTTAGTCAGCCACTAATTGCAGCAATGATCATTGTTCTCAACTCTTGTGGACACGAGACCTATCGATAGCTGCAACTACATAAAAGTGATCGAGAGTTTTCCACCACATACCAAATGCTAGTGTCTGGTAAGGAATTTCCAAACTTTCACCTCTAGGCTACATTATTATGCTACCAATGCCACTTCTGTGTTCCTTCAAGTAAGCGTGCTAAGATGATCTAGGAGGCACACTATAGTCAGGTCATAGGACACTTTAGTGTGGAGAAAACTATGGTCATACTACAAAAGTATTTTTACTGGCCACATCTTAGACATGATGTTGGAAAATACATCAGATCCTATATTACTTGTGTTGGGTATGTGTTATATGTTTTCCATGATTATCGTTATGTGATGTATGTTGCATCGGGTGCAATGAGGGGGTCACAGAGGGGTGGTAGCCCCCTTTGTCAAGGGGTTCATAGGGGGTAGTATCCCCCTTGCATGGGGTCCAGGGTAGTGCCCTAGGAAATTTTATTTTATTTATTTATTTATTTTTTATGTGAGCCCAATAATAGTTGGGAGAACACAAGGATGGGGGTGGACCCAAATATGGTGAGTGGACCTACCAATGGTTTTGTGCATGGGTTTTTCACATGGTTTTGTGCATGATGGTTTTCTGCCCATGGTATTTTGTAGATTCGGTCAAGGAAACTGCAATTATGTTCTAATATAGGGTTAATGGATTGGGGTTTATGAATGCTTAGACATGTTTATATATGTATTATAACAATGAAATGAATAATGAAAAATCAATATGGTAGTCCTGATTTTAGGATCCAGGAGAAAATATCTAAGTATATTTGTTTTATGTTCTTGCCATTGTACATTTTATATTTTAAGAATTCATTTGGAAGTAATTTTTTTACATAATTAAAACCTACATTTAGTATCAGATCTATTTTGGCTTCAAGGGGACGCCTTTATTGCTAAGAAGTTTTTCTCAGGCTTGTGGTAGACCCTGTTCAATGAGAGATCTGCGGGATCGATTCTTACTGTGAAAGAAGATGGTGAAGAACAAAAAGATATAGATAGAGAAATTTAATGGTCAAAGTTTTGAGTTGTGGAAGCTCAAGGTGGAGGATCTCTTGGTGGACCAAGATCAGTGGATTGTTGTAGATCTAGGAACGACACCGACATGAATGCTAACAAAAGACTGGGTGAAGTTAGATTGGAAGGAAAAGAGCCCAATACGATTGTGTCTCTTAGATTAATTATTGTTGAATGTATTAGGGGAAGCTACGACAAAGGATTTGTGGGTCAAGTTGTGGACTTTGTACCAATCTAGGTCTTTAGTGAACAAACTGTTCCTGTAGAAAAAGTTGTATAACATGCGAATGAAGGATGGAGACTTGGTGATAGAGAATCTAAACACTTTTAATACTATGGTAAGCCAGTTGTAATTTGTTTATATAAAAATTTTAGATGAAGATAAGTGCATCAGTTTTCTATGTTCTCTACTAGATTCGTGGGATAGTTTGGTTGAGATGAAATAATATCATCCTTTCTATTGGAGAAGTTGAGATATAGAAATATGGAGATCCAGAATGGAGATGCCTTCTTTGTAGGAGGATGGTCCCATAATAGAAACAAAAATAAGTCCTCAAGTGGGATACCTAAATCTCTAGGAAAACTTGTAAAGGTGTGTTGGAAATGCGAAAAGGAAGGGAACCACAAAAGGGACTATAGATATAAAGCTCTTAATAAAGGAAAGGGATCTGATGATGCTCATTTTGCAGAGGTGAAAACCACCTCAGATGAAGGTGGGGATGTGTACTTGGCTTCTTCTTCAAGTAGACATGTAGATCATGAGGAATTTTTGATTGACTCAAGTGCATCCTTTCACTTCACTCCCCATGGGAGTGGTTCTGTGAGTACAAGAAGTATGATGGTGGTGATGTCTTCTTAGGGGATGATAGGAAGGCTAGAATAACTGGATGTGGAAAATTGAAGATGAATTTGTAAGGTGTAAGGATTAGAATACTTCTTGGTATTCTGCATATTCCTGCATTGGCCAAAATTTTTATTTCTGTAAGCAAGATGGATGATGCAGGTGTAAAAACAATTCTCAAGAAAGATACTTGCAAGATGGTTCAAGGAGCACTACTATTGATTTAGGGAGTTTATATTGGAACTATATACAAGATTCTGGGTAACATTGTTATTAATGGGTAAAATAGTTTTGTGGTACCTGAAAGTGGAGCAAAAAATCGAGTGGCCTCGGCAGAAAAAACCATGCTATGGCATCAAAGGCATGGACATATTTGAGAGAAGGGCCTTCAAATACTGCATGGTAATGGTATGGTAGAAGGTATGTATAATTTATATTTGGATTTTGATTTCTTTGAACATTGTGTATATGGGAAGCAGAAACATGTGAGTTTCCCCTCTGATGTTAAGAGGGCGAAAGGGATATTAGAGCTTATGCACAATGATGTGTTTGGACCTGTGTTAGTTCCATCATTGGGTAAGTTTGTGTACTATGTCTAATTTATATATGAATTCTCAAGGAATACATGAAATTTGAAGTCATTTACAAGTTTAAAGAATTTAGGCTTTGATGAAAAATTAGACAGAGTGGTCTATATACTAACTATGTCCAGTAGTTTTAAAACGACTTTCTCTTGCATTGCCGGAATCAGTGGTGTGGTTTTGTGGCAAGGTGTTGAGGACATATAATGGTGGAAAGTTCTGCAAGAAGGAACTTAAAGAGTAATGTAAGAAGTGTGGTATAGCACGATAAAAGAATACATACACACCTCAACAAAATGGAGTTTCAGAAATAATGAACAAGATCTTGATGGAAAAGGCAAGAAGCATGCTCAATGGGGTTGGGTTAGGATATAAATTCTGGGTAGAGGAAATGAAGACTGCATGTTACTTGTTTAATAGATCACCTTCATAATCATTAGAGGATACAACTCCACATGAGGTATGGAATGGCAATAAAACCTCTCTTTCACATATAAGGGTCACTTTGGTTGTGATGCTTATGTACATGTTCCAAAGGATAAAAGAACCAAGTTGGATAGTAAAGCTAAAAAGTGCATCTTTATTGGGTATATGGATGATTTAAAAGGTTATAAGCTTTGGAATCCATAAACAAGGAAGGTTGTGTACAATTGAGGTGTGGTGTTTAGAGAGGTGAAATATGTTATTAAACATGAAGTCCTACTAAAGGAACCTAAGAAGATAGAGTTTGAGCTAAAGGAGGAAGAATTAGAATCTATAGTAGAATAGAAATCAGAAGAGGAAGAGCCACAAACTCTAGTTTTGAGAAGATCAGTTTGAGAGAGAAGGAAACTGTAAAGGTATAGTCCATATTCGTTCTATTCAAATTTTTCTTTATCTATTACTGATGATGATCCTAAAACTATTAGGGAGGTAATAGATTTAGAGGATGGAAAACTTTGGAAAGAGGCCATGGTTGATGAAATGGAATCTTTGGAAAAAAATGAGGCTTGGGATCTAGTGGAGTTTCTCGCTGGCAGGAAACCCATTGTAAGAAAATGAGTGTTTCAGAAGAAGCTGAATGCAAAAGGAAAGGTGGAGAAATACAAAGCTCAGTTGGTAGCAAAAGGTTATTCCCAGGTGTCTGGAATTGATTTTGCTGATATTTTTTCTCATGTTGCCAAGTTAGCTTTTATTAGATTACTTTTATCGGTTTCTACTTCTTTTGATTTTGAGGTAGAACAGATGGATGTGAAGACACAATTTCTTCACAGGGATCTGGAAGAATAGATCTACATGAAGCAACCTGAAGTATTTGCAGTGAAAGGTAAGAAAGAACTGGTATGTAGGTCAAAAAATTGTCTGTATGGGTTAAAACAATCACCAAGGATGTGGTAGTAGAAATTCGATACATATGTACATGGACTTGGCTTCAACAGAAGAAAAGCAAATCATTGTGTGTATTTTAAATTAATTGGTAATCGTGTTTTTTATTTGATCTTGTATGTGGATGATATGTTGGTGATTGGAAATGAAAAAGAAATTATCTAGGATTTGAAGACCCAATTGTCCTCCAAATTCAACATGAAGGATTTTGGTGCTGCAAACTATATTATGGGCATGGGAATTAAACAAGATTGGGCAAAGAGGAAGCTCTAGTTAAACCATAGGAAGTATGTTGAGACAATATTGCAGAGGTTTAATATGCTGAATAGTAAACTGGTGAAGGCTCCTATTCCTATAGGTGTAAAGTTATCTGTTGAACAATGTCCTAAGATACAAGAAGAGGAAGAGGAAATGTCATGTGTTCCATATGCGAGTGCAGTTAGTATCCTAATGTATGCAATGGTTTGCACCATACTAGACACTGCACATGTAGTGGGAGTATTGAGTAGGTTTATGTCGAAACAAGAGAAGGACCATTGAACCACAATGAAGTGGGTTTTTAGGTATTTGCATGGCACTAGTGATTATGGTTTGTGCTACCAAGGAAGATCAAGATTGGAAAAAGTTTTGGACATTCATGGCTTTGTTGATGCAAAATGGGTTGGAGACATGGATCAAAGAAAATCTACATGTGGGTATGTGTTTAACCTATTTAGAGGATCATTTATTTGGATGAGAAAGAGGTAGTCTATAGTGGTACTTTCAACTATAGAGGTTGAATACATGGCAACCACTCATGCAAGAAAAAGAGTAGTTCGGCTGTAGAGATTGTGTTCAAGTATGGGGTTGGTATAGTGAGTTATAAGGATACACTGTGACAACCAATGTGTAATTTCTTGGCGAAGAACCCTACTTATTATTTGAAGATAAAGCACAATGATTTTCAGTATCACTTTGTGAGGGATATAGTTGTGGACAAAAAGGTGTAGTTGGTAAAGGTGGAAAATTTGAAGAAAGTTGCAGATGCATTAACGAAGTCCGTGATCACTGAGAAGTTTTCTTTGTTTATAGAAACAATGGGAGAATTTTGGGTATGTGTTATATTCTTTCCATGACTAGCTTCATGTGTTTTATGTTTCCTTGGGTGCAACGTCCATGTGTTTTTTGTTTTTATGCGGACCCAATAATAGTTGGGCAAACCCAATGATGGGGAGAAGACCCAAATCTAGTGGGTAGACATACCCAGGGTTTTTTGCATGGGTTTTTCACATGGGTTTGGGCATGATGGTTTTCTGCCCATGGTATTTTGTAGATCTAGTCAAGGGAACTACAATTATGTTCTAATCCAAGGTTAATGGATTGGGGTTTATGAATGCTTCGACATGTATATATATGCATTATAACATTGAAAGGAATATAATGAAAAATCAATCTGGTAATCCCGGTTTTGGGATCCAAGGGAAAATTTCTATGTATATTTTTTTTATGTTCTCGCCATTGTATATTTTATGTTTTAATAATTTGTTTGTAGGTAATTTTTGTTCAAGGTTAAAACCTATAGCCTGTGCCATTTCCAAGCCAACTATTAAGAAGCAAGGCCTGTGTAATCCTATGCCTACTCCTAGCTAACCCTGGGAATCCATCTCCAGGGCTATATGTTTGGACTTCCTTCTACCAAACATAGCAATGACTATGTATCTGTGGTTGTCGAAATTTTTTATAAGATGACCATATTCACTGCCTTCAAGAAGAGTATAACAAAAGATTCCAATGCCATACTCTTCTTTGAATGAGTGTGGGTACATTTTGGGGTCCCATGGATGATTATATTAGATCGGGGTAGTAGGTTACTAAGCACATTTTGGTCAAGCCTTTGGTCATTGTTGGATACCAAGCTCACCCAGTCAACTGCATTCCACACCCAGACTGCTGGCCAAATTGAGGTGGTTAACAAGATGATTTTGCACATACTACACATGTGAAACTCTTAACATTGCATGGGATGAGAGTCTTCCCTATATGCAACATAACTATAATATAGCTCTCCATATCTTGACTGACCACAACCCATTTGAAGTAGGCCCAGGAATTCAACCATTATGTCCCACTGATGTTGCACTTCCTATTGCAACTACACAAGAGAAATCTGCCCATATTCAGTAGGAAGTTGATAAAGCCACCAAGTTTATTGAGTGAATTCAGCACATCTGCCAGCAAGTTGATGGCATCTTGGAGAAAGGCAATGCCAAGTACAAACAATGACATGATCAACACCAAGTTCCCCATAAGTTTCAGGTGGGTGACAAAGTTTGGCTACATCTGCAGAAAGAGTTCCTCACTGGAGCACACCGCAAGATTCGACCACTCTGATATGACGTTACACCATTGCCAAGGCTATGGGAGACAATTATTTTTGAGCTTATTATCCCCCCATTCCCTGGCTTTCACCTTGTATTCAATGTGGATTATCTTCGGCCATACTTTCCACCCTTGTTGGACAGACCAGACATTGTTGAGAAGTTGACACCAACAAAGATCAATCTAGACTACATTGAATAGGACACAACTCATCGAATCATGGAGACACATATCAAGAAAACTCACAAACAAAGGATCCAGCTATATTAAGTTTTCAAAGCTGGACAAATCTTGCACCAGGGAAAGTGGTTCACTAGGGCCAAGTTCAGCGAAAATTTCCCCATCTCATGGAGGCACTCAATGCAATGGGGACCATTGTTTTTCAAGGGGGTGGTATAATCTAGGTGGATATTGGTTTTCACCCACCTATTCCACATCAACCCCAAACATTGTTTCTTTCAATTTCCTTAATTGTAGCACAATTTACTATTTTGGCAGTTTTTCGGGTCTTGAACTTCTGAAGCCGTTTTGAGGCTTTTAATGTTTTTTTTTTTTCTAGAAAATGGGAAAACATGATTCTTTACTTATATTTTCAGTCAAAATTTGTATTCCTTGTATATATCTTTCTCACAAGGTATCGTATGTATTAAACAAAGATTGTATGCCAAAGTTATGACCTCGGGAAGTTGGTGTACCAACTAACCCCAATGAGGCCCAAAAATGTTTGGTGCTTCATCCCCTAGGGTTAGGTTTTTGGATGTTTGGGGTTTTACCTTGTTTCTCAATAATAAAAAGGCCTACGAACCTCATTGTAACATATTTTAGAGGCATGTAGCCACCACATCTCTTCTTAGAGATAAACTACCGTTACCCGAGCTAGTTTATTTCCATTATGCATGTAAACAATTTCCAATTTTTTTATTATCAATAAATTGAAGTTAATTTTTCACTGTAGTTCTGTGTTTCTATTTAAATTTTGTATTTCATTTCATTACTGTATAAATATGGATCATAGGATCTCCAGAAGACACCATCGATTACTACATAGTTATAAAACAATCAAAATTGTGATAGAAAAATACAAAATATCTACTCGCTGCCTGCATCCATAGCACCGAGGCTTCAATTTGGTTCTTACTTTCAACATCCATTTGAAGGGGAAGCATCATTGATGTTCCAAGTTCTTCACCATCCTGCAGGACTACCTTTTCTCCATGAGAGGGGGCGTTAGAGAGTCTGAATACTTCTTTGAGGACATCCAGTATAGCAGATTCAATGAAGGATTCTGTGTTTTCCAATTTCATAGTCATATTTTACATCTTGGTGGTCTGATTTTCCATAAAGAGATGAAGGAATTTAACATCCCCACATAGATTTTCCAGTTGGCAAGAGACCAGAACAAAATGAGAATGAGCCTCTAAGATTATTTGATCACTGACCTTGGCAACAAGAGAAGAGAGGTCTGACTTGATCTCCTCCTTCTGTTCCTTTGAAACATTCCTGCTACCATTTCTATCTAGAGCTATCATTGAGCAGACTGCACTACCTATAGCATTACCAACATCATTCTCACTATTTTCCATCTCCCTTTATATTGCATGCCACAATCTATGCCGCCTCCAAATTTGGAATCTATGCATTGATAGCCAACATCCCTTCTATGAGCATTCATACCTCAAATTTCCATCCCTCTAACCATCACCTTACTCACATTCACATGGAGAATTAACTTCTTCAAATCAAATGGAATACCCACCAACCTTGATTTGAAGCAGGGATTAAATTTAAACCTAAATGAGATCCACCTATTCGGCAACATGATTCTTTCTTTCCTGAGATTCCACCTAGAAATTTGAAAGTATAAAGGGGATCCACTTGTTTGGTAGCATGGTGATTTCTTGCCCAAGCTTCCATCTATAAATTCAAACCCTGTTGTCCTTCTTACTGTATGTATCCCCTTTGAGATCCCTCCACATCTTAGGCTTGATATTTATCATAATTGGTCTTAAGGACCTTAATTCCTTTTGCATATTTAATGTAGGGGATTGATTCCATATTATATGCATTTTTGTAGGATATGTGCAGAACTTCCTTGTAGATTCAAATTGCTTACATAGTATGCTAAAAGAAAATACTTGAATCTACTCTACTCATTAACAGAAACAATTAATTGATCGAGAAATAACGAAGGATACAAGAGAAAGAATTTGATAAAAAAATTACACAATGATATCTGTAAGAATTTACAGGGTAAGTTCCTCAGACAGAACACCAAAGGACACCGCTCACAAACAGATCACAAATAAATACACCAGTATTTTTGACGTGGTTAAAACCCTCAAAGAGGGAAGCAATCCATGGCCTGAGCCAACGTGGCCACTTCAGGTAATTTATTAATAAAAGAATGAAATTATACATAAGCTTCTCTCATGACTAGTTAACCTACAAATGACCCTCCATGCTCTTTAAATAGAGATCATGGACCAATCAGGTGTTAAGCCACGGATCAAGTGTTGGTAATACTGAGGAAAGAATGAACCGTCGGATCACTACATATCGTGACCGTCAGATTGTAAGTTACAAAAGTACATAGTAAAGAAACACACTTTACCTAATTCTATACTAGACCAAGTTATACTTAACTATTTCCTATGT
>APFE031407114.1:9259-22610 GCA_000404065.3 Pinus taeda
TTTTGAGTGTTCAAGGGGTTTGAGAAACAATTCAAAGGACCACTCACAAATAATTAAAGGGAGCTTTGAAAATAATGAATATCAAAGAAAAATGCGACCAAGTAGTGCATTAAAGCAGCGCATAATAAAATGTATGGAAAGATAGATAGAAAGTTATGTATCAATACAACTATGAAAATGTAATGCAAAAGATACTTTAAAAGAAATGCCATGGAAAAGAAAAGGTTAAGAAGATTATACGAACAACGCATTGCAAAGGTGGTAAAAGTAGTGCATTGCAAAGGGAACAAAAGTAAATCACCACGTTGAGATAGTGCAATTAAAGCGACACAATTAAAACAACACATTATATGATAATAAAAGAGTGTCGAGAGATTATTAAAGTGCAGTGCATTGGTTGAAAGAATAGTTATTTAAGTAGCACAACGAGATATTAAATTAAAGCAACACATTGAGACCATAAATAAAGCAATGCATTGGACAATGACTAAAGCAATCCATAATATTAAAATACAATGAAAAGGATAGACAACATGCATTGAAAGAAAAGCAATTCAACCTGCGTTGGAAATATGGTAATACAACATGCCTTCGAAAGACGGTAATATCAATGTGTTGGGAGAATGTATAGCAAAGGCCTTGTAGAGCATGAGCAAAACAATGTGTGGAAAATGAAAACAACCAGCACATGAGTTGAAGGGAGTACACAGGTAATAGCAATTTCTTTAAAACTATGGTATTACAAATGTGTTGCTTCGAATGCTGGTCAAACAGTTCATTGTTGCAAATACACGGGCACAAGCGCATTGAGAGTATAGCTTGCAGTGTGTTGGGTAATAAAACAAAGGATGCATTGGAAAAATAATACAATATGTATTGAGTAATAATAATTTAAATGTTGTGTTAATTCAAATGGAAATTGCGTTGACGGAAGTGCATTGGATCAAATACAAAGTACGGGTAAGTTGAAACATATATTAATGTGCTATTGCGTTGAAGGATATATTCATATTGCGTTGAAGGATATATTCATACACAATATGTTGAGGACATAACAAATATACATTGCGTTGAGAAAAATGAAAAAGTTACAAAGGCAAATGCAATGCTTTGATTAGTATGCAAATTTTGGTGAAAGGATACGAGAAAGATAATGCAAATGCTGAAAATCCAGATACAAAGTGCATAGTGATTAATGCAAATGTTGATGAAAGGCTACGTTAAAAAATAATAATAATGCAAACACTGCATTAAAAGAATCACCAATGCAATGCAGGAATATATTAAAATTAAGATTCAAGGATGTGGATAAACAATGTGATGGGGTTATTAAATTTTATCAAAGCCTATATCAAATTCCCAAATAAGCACAATGTATAAGGATGTAATGTATGGCAATTACAAGAGAGGTGTTTTGTAGGCTTTAGGAGATGATGATCTGAACACCTAAGAATCAGTGTTTCCTTTACATTTCATACCTAATCTTATGCAAAGATACCTCAATGCTTCACTTTCATTCACTTTATAGTGATTCACTTTTTGTATTTCCAATGAAATTCATCAACTATGCATAACCCCTATTTTTTTAATCTTTGTTAATACCCCAGTGATGTGAACTTTTTGTACCCACACAAAGAATTGGAGCAAGGAGGAATGAAAGTGTAAGGAAAATCCAAAGCAAGCCCACCATCAAGGTGTGACATAATGTGGTCTTAGTTACAAAGATATAACCCATCCCCTATGAGACTAAAATAGTTGAAGCAAAGGACTAGTGAGGGTATATTGAAGCACATGCTAAGCTAGAGCTACAAATAGGGAATTGATTAATTAAGTGTGGTATCAAAATGATATGGGCTCTTCTATGCTATATATTCCTCCCAAGCACTTAGAACTAATTATATTGAACCATTTTATTTATTATATGTCTTTTGACATGATTGTTTTTCTTAAATCGTGCCCTAGCTACTGATTTCTTGGTTGTAGGAATGAATATGGAAAACTAATGCTTTACATAAATCAGGTTAGGGTTTATTCATTTATGAAACATTATGAGAGTATTTAATGCAAACTATAGCCTAACATAAGTCTATGGAAGCATAGAAGTATTTCATGGAAAATGCATGGTGTTGTTCACAATTGAATACCAAAATAATTACCTCTTTCTTCATATGGTAGCAAAAAAGAATTTAAACATATAATGGGAAGATACATGCCATATATTCTTAGGGTTGTAGATCCCTTAGAACCTTAATTGTTAGTTTTGGGAATCTCAAATAATTTGTAAAATGTTTTATTAATTTCTTATTAAATGCCCCTATCTTGAGCCATAATGATTGGTTGTTTGCAGGAATGTAGCTAGTTGGAAGCCATTGAGTATATAAATTCACATCACACAACATTAATCAATTTTGTTTTAATTATTTTAGTAGAAGTATTATTTTTTCTTTTAAATATATTATTTAAGCATGAAAATATCATGAATCCTTAAAAATATCGTCATTGGAATATGCAAAGTAAAATTTAGGGGTTTTAGAAATCTATTTTTTTCTTTGAAAATGATAGTGTGGCACTTTTGATGTATGCACCTTAACTTGTTGCAACCATTATCATCAATTCTTAATTTTATTTTCATCATTCCATTTATTAGGGTTAGCTATTTGTGCAGCAACATTATGGGCATTTGAATCTAAAGTTACAATGGGTGATTGAATGAGTAGTGTGACTTATGAACAATTTTTTCCTTTTCTTAAACATTAACTAAATCACACATTTAATTAGTAGCACATCACAATATATTAGAAACAAATAAGATGTTCATAACCATGATCATATAGGCAACAATACTAATGAGCATATAACCATGAAATTAATAATGCATAAACCATAAAGCATAATGACACATAACAACAACACATCAATAATCACATCGCACAAGAACACCATATGTAAGGTGGAAACCACAAGGGTAAAAGCCAACATCAGCAAATAGCCTTAGTCATTGTCTCTTCTATTATTACAAGAATTTATTTACATCGGAATCACTGGCAACCACTAGTGTGCAAGCCTATACTTGAAAGGCAATGTGATGAACAACTCACTTAGAATCCACCACTCCTATAAACCATGTCAGCCACCACTTGTTGAAGGTCACCGCCTACATTAGTTTTCCAAACACCACTCAATGGAAGCCTCTACTCCCTTAGGAAGTTCTACAACATCTATTAGAATCAAGTTGCTAATCCCTTGGAAACCCACCATTCACCTACAAGCCTCTACCTACAACACTAAAGGCCCCAACATTCAAACCCTCATGGACCTGATTTCATCTATTTTCAAACTATGGCCCATATACACTACATACAACAAAATCGTGAGCCTCTTTTCATCAATTTTAAAATTGGACTCACTAGCACAATCTGCATATATATCACATTCTCTGCCCCAATCATTCTATTCATAATACAACCAACAACATACACTAATTTCCTACAACACCACAATAAATATGAACCAAACATTAAATATCTTGCATACAAAATCTCAATATATCAACAATATATCATCACATTATAATCCAACTCTCAATAATGTTAAATAGAAAGATACAAACTTTGGATCTCACACACTCATCCATATTATTAAATCAACCTCTAGCTGCAAAATACAAACAATACATAGCAAAACATATAGCCATATAAAAATGTATTTTCCCATAAAATCATAAATACATCAGTTACATAACTAAGAAAGTACAATATGATATATCTCTCGACAATTAAACTTTGATCCATGTGCTCCATACACATTGATTGACCTCTCCTATAGCCTTTGCAAAAAATTTCTCAACCATCATATCAAACTGTTCCCTTTTCAATCACTATTACTGGCCTCTTCATGCACCTTACTGATCTTTACATCCTCCTAACTTTCCATTAACCTACGTATTCATATGATTTAGGAGCTCAACCTCTAACCATTGCACATACCTCTACTCAACTTATGCACACTATCTAACCACTTATTCATCCATTAGTTCATCTATTTAAACTATTTGAACAATTTTGTTGAGTTCTCAAGGAATCAAAGAATTCACACCTTAATCACTATCCAAATCAATTATTTCCACTATATATTAATTCAATCAAACATTTTACACAAAATCATCAGCAAATACACTAATTTATGCCATTGGAAAGCACTGGAATGCATAAGGAATCTAGAAAATTGACTCTCGAAAGGGTAACTATGGTCATCCCTTTAAGAAGTGCATTAATAATGTTGGTAATATACTTAGAACCTACATTATAAGGACTTTTTCCCTTAGAGACAAGTGTTACTCTAATTTCATTCCCTCTCCTTCTCAAAAACCCATTTGGAAGTGCCTCTAAGTCCTATCGTACCTCTTACAACTTGTCCAGACCATGTCAAGCCTCGTTTGACTCCTTTGCATCATCAAGAATAGCATCATTAGGGGACTAGCTTGCCAAACACATATGCATCAAGTCAGGAACATGAAGGCCTATTTGGGCAACCACATAAACATGGATCAACATCTCTACATTAGGTCAACATATCTACATCAAATCGATGATAACTCAGGTCTAGTGGATATTCATACTCTACACAAACCATGAGAGCCACCACCATTAGGTTAACATCAATGATAAGAAAAACAATGCTAATTCCATGTTGACATCAATGTAAACACTATATACCAACAACCAAAAATATTTTAATTGGTGTCTAAGAGTATTCTAAAACCCTATATGTATGGTTCAAGTTAATGCATTGTAGATCTAGTGTTTCAAAATCTCTGCAAGATGAACCTTCTCCTATTTCAAAGTCATAGTTACTGAGAGAATGGACAACAATAATAATTTTCATATGGAAGCATTAAAGCGTATTTCATTTATTTTATTACATTGTAATATTTCATGCCCATATTAAATAAAAAGCGCCATTCAAGAGTGACTTATAAGGTGAAGATATTTTGATTCATATGGGGAATGAAGGTGTTTGAAATGACATGAGAGAGGGGAATAAACACCTATCCACTTGCATAAATAAACCTCATGCCTCAATCAAATGGGGCTTTTAGTATATGAATACTTTAGCATAGTTGTATCATTTTAGGCTTTGAGAGCATTTTCTCTTGGTAATTGATAGGAAAAGTGATTGTGAGGTTAGGGTTTGTGTTTTGAAGATGATATGAACCGTTGTCATCCCACTATTAGGTTTTGAGAGGCTTGTAGTACATGTGCATGGATTAATCAACATTTAATGAGAAGCTTTCTACTTATTTCATTGATTCTCATGCATGCTAATGACACTTGTAATGGCTATCCATTCTTTATTTGTTTATACATGTATGTTTACGTATTGGATGCATATCAATGAAATAATTTTTTCATGCATCTAGTATGTATTCTTTCAATCCTTCTATTCATTCCATATATCTTTAGTAATTAATTTGTGAACTAACTTGCAATTGGTTTCTAACAATTTCTTGTTTATGTATATCTTATTTAGTATTAGCTATCTGATTATTTTAAGGCATACTCTTCCTGATTATATTGCTTCTTCTTTCTTGTATTACGTTCTACAACCTATCAGTGAAGGGTTGCTTTCATCCTCATTGTTTTGGAATTTTACACTTGGTATCACATTCATTTATCAACATTTGAAATCCAAGAGAAACACATACACATGTGGTGGAGGTCGGGCCAGCAAATCGGAGGAGGCTCCTATCATAAATGATATGAGGAATAATTGGGACTTCACACTAAGGAGACCCCCTATTTTTTATAGAATATCTAACACGTCAACGATTCCATATTCTCTCACCCTTGAAAAATAAATTATCAAAATGATTCATTTTATTGACAAGTATACATATTTTCATGTGCTTCTTTTAAAGAGAATTCCTACCAAAATTATTAGAACAATGAATTCAATAAACATCATCATGAACCTATTTTTGGGTGTGGAGCTTTATTATCTTCTTTATTTAGAGGTATCATCGCCTTGGACCCAAGTTCGTAAGAAGATGACATCGTCGCCCATTTAATTGCAATCAACGGGGTCCAGGGGGTCAACAATGAGTTTATGATCCCCCACCTCCACACCCCCTGGAAAGGGTTAAGGGCAGCATCCCTGAAGCTAAAAATAAATATAAATTCTCCTTGTAAAATATTGTAATTTCATAGTCAATCTGAACTGTTCATTAGGCGGATTATCTGACAAAAGAAGTTATATTTAATTTAGGGTTTTTCTCCCTCCAAGACAACCCCTTGTTATATATGAGAGGATTGTATTGTGGTTGTATATAAGTGTATTATGAGTGAGAAAGAGAGAGGAGATTGTGTGAGAACGAAGAGGAAATTACAGTGGATATGTTTTAGGTTGTATATCTTCATTTTGTTGGATAATAGAAAGGAAGGATTGGTTGTTTCTCTGTGGACGTAGCCCAAATTGGGTGAACCACATATATCTATGCCTCTCTTTTTTTATGCATTTTATGTGTTTGTGTTTATGTAATATTTTATGTGTTTCATTGCTCTGTAATATATAATTTTCTAACAAATGGTATTAGACTCAAAGGTCTATTTGGATTATAAACTCATAGGAGAGAAGGGTTACTGGTTTGAGTGGGAGGAATGGTGGAAAATGGTAGGCTTAGGGTTGAGAAATTTAATAGCCAAATATATTAGCTATGTAAGATGAAGATGGAAGATTATATGTATCAGAAATATTTCTACCTACCATTGACGAGAAAGACGAAGAATTCGACGAGTACGACATACACAGAATGGGAGCTTCTTGACAGAAAGACACTTGGAACAATAAAGTTATGCATGGCAGCATTGATAGCCTTTAATATTTCAAAGGAGATGACATAATAGGATTTAACAATGGCATTGGCCAAACTATATGAAAAACCCTCAGCCTTAAATAAGGTATTTCTTATGGAGCTTTTATTTAATTTGAAGATGTCATAAATTGGATCTGTTGCTGATATTTTAAATGAATTTAATACGATTACTAGTCATTTAGGTTTTGTAGGGGTAAATTTTGATGATGAAATTAGGACTATGTTAATTATGTGCTCATTTCCATAAATTTGGAATGATTTAGCTATGGCCATTAGTAACTTTGTCTTAGGATCTAGTACTTTAAAGTTTGATGACGTTCTCGATGTTATCCTTAGCGATGAAATGCAACGGAAAATCTTCGGTGATACATCAGGTAATGATTTGACTGCAAAGATTAGGGGAAGAAAAATGGAAAGAGGAAAGAGCCCAGTATATTGTAGTAATTCAAGGAAAGATAGATCCAAGTCTAGATCAGGGATAATGTGCTGAAAATGTGGGAAGAAAGGACCCCTGAGGAAAGACTGTAAGTTTCGGAAGCGAAAAGAAAGAGACATAGAACAAGAGAAAAATCATGAAGCAAATGCAACAGGTGATGTGTTGCAAGATTCTTTTATTTATTCATTAAAAAATATTTTTGATGTATGAGTGGTAGATTTAGGGGCCTCATTCCATGCCACACTTGATAGGAAACATTTTCATGGCTATGTTGAAGGAGATTTTGTACAGGTTCATTTCGGTGATGATAAATCCTATAAAATTGTTAGAATGGGTAAGGTTTTTATAAAATAGAAGAATGGAAACCAATGGCTATTAAAGGAGGTAAGGCATGTTCCAAATCTGAACAAAAATGTAATTTCAACAGGTCAGTTGGGCGTTGAAGGTCGTGTAACTACTTTTATAGATAAAACATGGAAGGTCACTAAAGGAGCATTGGTAATAACAAAAGGAGAAAAGTTTGGTACATTGTATTTATGCAATGTTATTTATAATTCTGTTAATTATTTAACCTCTACATGAGAAGATACAACATTGTTCCATCATAGGCTCATGCACATGAGTGAGAAGGGAATGCATATTCTTCACTCAAGAATTTTGTTTTCAAGTTTGAAGCATGTTGATTTGGACTTCTATAAATTTTTTTTATATGGAAAATGTAAGAGATTCAAATTTCTTAGAGTTAGGAAATAAAATAAAGGTGAAAAACTAGAGCTTGTGCATATAGATCTATGCGGACCTGCTCAGGTATCATATCTCAGCGACTCTCACTATTATGTTACTTTTATTGATGATGAAACTAGGAAAACCTAGATTTATTGTATTCGGAACAAATATGATGTATTCAATACTTTCAAGAAATGGAAATCTTTGATTGAGAATGAGACAGGAAAGAAGTTGAAGTGTCTCAGATCCGATAATGGAGAAGAATATTGTAGCAAAGTGTTTGATAAGTATTGTTCAGAGCATGGAATTCATAGAGGGAATACGGTTCCAGAAAAACCATAGGAAAATGAAGTGTCATAAAGGATGAACAATAAAATCATGGAGTGTGCATTGTGCATGAGATTGCATATAGGATTACCTTTACAATTCTGGTAGATGTTATATATACTACTATTTATCTTATAAATAGATGTCCTTCAAGTTCCTTGAATATTGGTATTCCAAAGGACGCATAGAGAGGTAAAAAGGTAAATTACTCATTTTTAAAGACTTTCGGTTATGAAGTCTTTATCCATATTAATAAAGAAAATAGAAAAAAGCTTGAGGAAAACTCAAAGAAATGTACCTTTATTGGATATGGTGTTAATGATTTTGGTTATCGCTTATATGATTATGAAAATTAGAAAATCATTAGGAATAGAGATGTCATATTCAATGAAAGGGTCTTGTATAAGGGTCAAACGTAGGAAAAGAAACAGGAAAAAGAAAACTGAGAATACACAATGTTTGATGAGATCACAGAAAAAGTAAAAATGTTGGAAAATCATAAGGATCAATAGCCACAACAAAAAAACAACCACATCAACAGGAGGCACCTCAAAAACCTAAAAGTGGTGTTAGAAGATTTACCAGCATAAGTAAACCCCCTGAACGATACTCTCCTTCATTATATTATATATTGGTATTGTTGACTAATTCTGGTGAACCAAAATGTTATGAAGAAGCAATGTGGGTAGAAACCAGGAATAAGTGGGAGACAAACATGAAAGAAGAGATGGAACCCTTGGTACATAGCTAGACTTGGGACTTAGTCAACTTCCCTGTAGGTAAAACAACATTACAAAATAAATGGATTTACATGCTGAAGGAAGAAGGTGGAGGTAGAAAAATATATAAAGCTAGACTTGTGGTGAAGGGGTTTGCATAGAAGAAAGGTATAAAATTTGATGAAATATTTTCTCCTGTTGTTAAAATGACTTCAGTCAGAACTATTTTAAGTCTAGTAGCAGTAGAAGTTTTGCATCTTGAGAAGTTAGGTGTAAAGACAAATTTCATCCATGGTGATTTGGAGGAAGAGATCTATATGTAGCAACCATAGGATATGAGGTCAAAGGGAAGGAGAAACTAGTGTGCAGGTTGAAGAAGAGCTTGTATGGCCTAAAATAGGCTCCATGGAAGTGGTATCGAAAATTTGACAGGTTTATCTCTATACAACGTTATACTAGATGTCACTCTAATCATCATGTTTATCTCAAAATGAAAAATTATGGCAGCTATATTATATTGTTATTGTATGTAGATGACCTGCTTGTTGTAGGGTATAACATGTAGGAAGTAATGTTCTCAAAGGAAAATTGGAAAATTTATTTGCAATGAAGGATTTGGGTGCTGAAAAATAAATTCTTGGTATGAGAATAACTGGAGATAGGAAAAATCACAATTTAACATTATCTCAAAGTGAGTACATACAGAAGGTCTTGAAATATTTAATACGCAGAATGCAAGACCAGTTACTACAACGTTGGCTAGAAATTTACAGCTAAGTAAGGAGATGTGTCCCAAGACTCAGAAAGAGATGTAATATATGTCTAAAGTTCCATATGCATTGGCAGTTGTAAGCTTAATATATGCAATGGTCTGCACAATGCCTGATATTGTACATGAAATGGGAGTTGTAAGTAGGTACATGAACAATCCAAGAAAAGAACATTAGATGGTAGTGAAATGGATTTCTAGGTATATGAGAGGTACCACAAATCAATCAATCTGATTTGGTGGTTCAAACATTACTCTACAGGGATAAATTGATACAGATATGGTAGGTGATAGAGATAACAGGAGGAGCCCCATAGGGTATGTATTTACTATAGGTGGAACAATTGTCAGTTGGGTTTCAAAAATGCAAAGTGTTGTTGCACTTTCAATGACCAAAGTAGAGTATGTTGTTTCTATAGAGGCTAGTAAAGAAATCATTTGGTTGAAAAGGTTTATGGATGAATTCGGTAAGAAGAAGGATGGGAAAGTTATATAGTGATAGCCAGAGTGTCATTCATCCTGCAAAGAAATCAACATTTCATTCCATGACTAAACATATACATCTCAAGTAGCATTACATATGGTCAGTATTGAAAGATCAATAGTTGAAGCTGGAAAAGATACACACTGGCCAGAGTCCTACAGATATGTTAACAAAATTTATAACCAAGGAGAAACTGAGATTTTTCTCAGTTTCAATTGGTCTTCAAGTATGATGATGAAGATGAGAAATGGCCAAGTCTAAAGTGGAAGCATTTTCCAACAAATGAAGTAGTGGTGGAGTTGCTAAAATTAGTCTCCAAGTGGGAGATTGTTGGGTGTGGAGCATTATTATATTCTTTATTAAGAGTTATTGTAGCATTGGACCCCATTTCATAACAGGGTGACAACATCGCCCATTTAATCTTCGTTAGGGGGGTCGAAGGGGGCCGAAAGTGATTTTATGAGCCCCCGTGGTGGGGGTTTGGGGTAGTTCCCGCAAAGCTGAAAATAGATGTAAAATTTCCTTGTAAAATATTAAAATTTCGTAGTCAATATGAGTCATTCATTAGGCGGATGATCTGACGGTATAAGTTATGTTTAATTTAGGGTTTTTCCCCTAGAAGGAAACCCATCTCTATATATGATGGAATTGTATTTTGGTTGTATATATGTGTCTTCTAAGTGAGAAAGAGAGAGGAGACTATGTGAGAGAAAAAAGAAAATTACAACAAATCTGTTGTAGGTTGTATCTCTTCATTTTTCTAGATAATATAAAGGAAGGATTGGTTGCTTCTCTGTGGACGTAGCCCAAATTAGATGAACCACATATATTTGTGTCTCTTTTGTTTTTTGTGTTTTCTATGTTTTTGTTTCTGCAATATGTGGTGTGTTTGATTGCTCTGTAATATGCAATTTTCTAACGCCTATCTTGCATTCATTTTGGGTATTTTAGATTGACCTTACCCATGATAAGTACAATCACCATCCCAAACAATAATAAATATTAAATAATTAATACTTTCCTTTTCATAATTCAATCTTTTAGAGAATTCATAAAATATAAGGTTTTGGGTTCCTTTAGACATTTCAATTGAGCGTCTCCAAAATTGCATGAATATATCATAAAATGGAGGCAATTTCCCTTCTAATGATATCGTATGCACTATATGGTTCTTTTGGTATTTAGTATCATAGTGCATTTTTCACTAACTTTTAGGTGCCAAATAGTTCAATCATATCAAAATGATTATGGCCTTAATAAGGTGATGTTTCTTCAAGATAATAAGCTAAAATATCAATAACTTTGTCATACATTTAAGATTATTTTTTCTATATGTGAATATGACCATTTTTAAATTCAATGTGTACATATAAGCTATAAAACATCATTTCTTTGATGAATGCCCCTTCCTTTTCACAACCCTCTTTCCATATAGCCATTTTTTAAACTTGTTGGCTTTGAGATCTCAATATTGATAATTACCATTAGATTTATTCCCCTGAAAATATTAGCTAACATTCACTTTCAAAATTATTAGCTAAAACCATTCAATTAATGAATGTCAACCAATTTAAATGTTTCTTTTATCATGTAAAAATATTTACAATTTATAAGATTACAATTAATCTCAAATCTTATTAAAAAAAATGTTCATTAAAAATTAAGCAAATTGAAAAACCATATTATTTAAAATATAGGTAGAATATAGCTCCTAAAGTTCATAACATGAGGATGAACAGTAATTTTTTTATAAAATTGAAGACTTAGATGTATTATAAGAAAATATTCTAATAAGTCACTTACATTTCTATTGTAAACAAAACCCTTATTATTGATCGTATGTAAAAGATTTAGGGTACAGATAACCCTATACAGTGAATGTACCACTAACTATAAGCTAACTATATGCAATGTTGACGTGATATAATAATTTTGGTAAATTGTCTTCCATATGGTGACGTGGCAATGAAATTATTTCTAATGTGGTAAGGTACAAATCTTTGAGTGGGTAGTGAATTTACAGTATTTTTGAGTTAGCAATCCCATATGTTTAAGCACTAGCTAGTATTTCATAATTTTCATGGCATGTAGTTGCCATTACACTAGTGTTACGATGGCATTTTGTTTCTAAAAATATGTAGAGAATGATGATATAGAGCTTATGATACCAATGAGAAAAGGATGAGACAATATGCAACTATGTCGAGGCTCTTTTCAATGTAGCTATTATGGAAAAGTGGATTACCTTCAAACATTGGTGGGAGGAGAAAATAACATGAAGAATCAATAAGAAAATTAAACATCATAAATAATTATTTACTAGCTACTAGGTCTATATCATGAACCATGATTGTAAAAGTTAGACACATAAGTAGTGGATAAGGCATTAATGCAGTAAAGAAAATATGATAGTACATTTATTTAACCATAGGCTAGACTAGTAATATGTTACAAAGAATTTATATCCTAATCACTAAAAAATATTTCACATCAATTTGCTAGATACTTAACTTAAACCTCTTATCTTGTAAAACAATCCCTATCACTAACAAAATTCTAGATACTTAACTTAAACCTCTTATCTTGTAAAACAATCCTAATCACTAACAAAATTCTAGAAATACACATACTAGTTAACAATTCAAAACCTCTTATTCTAGAATAAACCAAACCCTAACCAATAACAAATACCCACTTTACATTTATTATTTTATTATTTTCTTAATTGTGTTACATATAACTCCACTTAAACAAGTGTATTATAATTGAAATGATGAAAAACATTCACCAATAAAACTTATAACAAGTGCCATATGACCATTTTAGTTACATGTTGATTTTAGATATAGCTCCAATTTGATTTCATAAAAATAAATTTTAAATAGCTTGAATGATTCATAGATAATGGAATTTACGTTAGATAAAGTTACCTAATTCAATCAAATAAGAAACAATCATGGTGAACTTACTTTTAGCTGAATTATATTATTATTACTATAAAAAATAATTAGTTTTTAGT
>APFE031407118.1:0-26766 GCA_000404065.3 Pinus taeda
TTTCACTTCTTGAACCTTTTTCTTCTTGATGTGTCCTTCTATCTTGAGAGTTTGAGGAGTGGTAATTCTTGCCAATGCTTTAGAAGATATGGTCAGATTCATTTCTTCTTTCTCTGGTGTTGGTTCTTGGTGTATATCCTCTTCTTTTGATGTTTCTTGATCCTTTTCTTCCTCCTCTTCATAATCTATGTAAAATAATTTATTCTCAGCACACTTATGACCTTTAGTGTATTTTCTATCACAATTGTAACAAAGCCCTTTTGCTATTTTTTCTTCCAATTGTTGTGGTGTCAACCTTGTAGGTTGTGGAAGGATAGGAGAAACAATACTTCCATCTTTATATTTGTGAGGAGTAGACTTCCTTGTTGCCATAATTTTTCTTTGCACTTTTCTTGCCCTCTCCAACGAATCAGGTTCCCAATGATGAACCTCATGTTGAATGTTATCCTTTGAAGTCCCTATGGAGACATCAATCCTTTGCTTCTCTGGAATATCATTTTCCCTTATATTCAATTTTTGGAAGTCCTCAATGTTCTCTCCCATTGAAAACTTTTGTTTGAGATTCATCAGTACGATAAAGAAGGTGTTGTTGTTTGTATCCTCATAATGTGCTATCATTTTCTTTGTGAAAATTGACCACGTAACAAGTGGTTTATGAGAACAAAGTCCTTTATACCATAAAAATTGATCCATTTCTAAATAATTAGATGTAGTAATTACCTTTTGTAACAGTGGTACACCATGTAGATCAAAATATTTCTCCATCTGTAGTATCCAATTTACCAGATCCTTGCCATCAAACTTCCTCATCTATCTTTTTCTTGATTTTAAAAGCTCCACCTTGAAATGATTGTAACTCTGTATTTTTAGATCTCCAAGTTCTGAAATTGTGTCCTATAGTAGCCCTTTGAGTCTTCTTTCTAATGTCGAATGTCTAATCAAGATTGGATTCTGTAAGGAAGTGTTATGTCAAATCTCCCATGATGACCCAATTATAGATTGGTTCAGTAGAGTAAAATCGTATGAAGTTCCACGTGTCATTGTTTCAACCTTAGGACCTAAAACCGATACATAGAAAACTACAGTCCATCCTCTTTCTACAACTTCTTACAAAATTTCAATTTGATGCTCAGAGAGACAGTTATGACAATTTTCCCAAGGTCACCTATTTAGTATGTAATTCAGGAGCCTGCAAAAACCATGAATGTCTCAGATTATATCTCCACAAATATAGAGAGACAAGATTTGAAATTCGGACACAAGCTTCACCAAGATTTCATTTCAAATGGGTTTTAATTTAGGAGTCTGAACCTTTGTAGAACAAATATTATGACCTTTTTGAGATGAAATTATGAAGCTTTCAAAAGCCCTACCTTCCTTAGATCATATCTTCGAAAATATAGCGAGACAAGATCTAAAATTTGGACACAATCTTCAGACTGATTTCTTCTCAATTGGGTTTTTGTTTTAGCTTCTGAAACTTTTTAGCGGAAAATTTATAGAGAAAATTCCACGATGACCTGTTTGGAGCAGTGAAACCCTAGAATCCACAACTCTGATACCAAATGTTTTGAAACCAGCTCACAAAACGATAGAAAATATAAATGAACGCCTTAGAAATAAGCCTCTTCGAGGGCGCAACTTCCTTTACATTACACAAATGAACAATTCTTGGATGATACAAATGACAAGACCTCCTTTCTATATATAGGAGTCTAAGGGTTCATAATATAATCAAAGTCAACATAACAATAATAATGTAAGGGCACAATAATAACAATATGGGGACTACATGGGCATAACAATATAATAAGGGGGTTGTACTAATACCAATAAGGGGTTACACTAGTAGTATAGGGACCTAACATTCTTCTTCCTAACATTGACATGCACAAGATGTTAAGAAGGGAAAGTGCATAAATAACAAAACAAATCCAAGGATTGTTGAAAATAAGGATCATCCAACCTTCTCCTTTACCATGTGGTGTACCTCTTGTTTTTGCACCCAAGAAGAATGGTAAGGATTTCATTGAATGGGATTCAAGAAATAATTTTCATCAAAGTAGAGTTGTTGAAGGAGACATATGGAAGACGACATTCAAAACAAAGCGAGGTTTGTTTGAATGGCTTGTTATGATTTTTGGTATTTGCCATGCCCCTACTACTTTCATGCATTTGAAGAAAGATGTGTTGAATCCATTTCTAGATATTATAGTCTACTTGGATGACATTTTCATTTTCAGAAAATTTCATTATGAACATGTCACGTGTGACAAAAAAATACTTGATGGAATATGTTAAGAACATTTGTTTTTGAAGATGTCAAAGTATATGTTGGATAAAAGTTCTTTGATGTACTTGGGCCATGATATTGGACAAGGTGAGTTGAACTTATACCTCTCCAAGATTGATGCCATTATGGATTGGTCACTCAAGATATTCATTTGGATAAGATGTTTGTTAAGTTATGGTATGTTCTATGCTTATAACAATTTACTTCTTTTTCTTATTATATTCCACAGATTAGCAATCACATGTACATAAAGTAAAGTGCGGATAGAACATTAAATGATCGACAGAAAACAAGCCAAGACAAGAGACACAAGATGTGGCGGCTAGCCAGGGACAAACCCCACAATGTGTGGAGAAACCCTTTGATCAAATCTTCTTTCATCTTCAATAATCAGCAGAGAGAAATAGTATAATAAATCTGATTCATATCAACAATATCAAACCCTAGATCAGCAGCATCAGCATTAGCGACTTCATCATCAAACTAGGGCAGACAATATCTCACAAACCGACCGTCGCATCGGCTTGATTCCACCACCAAAAGATGCGGCTTCTAGAGGAGGTTCAGATGAACCTACAACGCAATTCAGATGAGGAGATCTTCTAGTCCACGGAGGTCAATCTTTACTTCTGCAGTTGCAGCTTTAGTTTTGGCAGCTTCTGGCTTCAAACTAGGGCAGTCAATATCTTGCAAACCGTCTGTCGTATTTGACTTGATTCCACCACCAAAAGTTGTGGCTTTCAGAGGAGGTTCAAATGAACCTACAGCGCAATTCAAGTGAGGAGATCTTCTAGTCCACATAGGTCAATCTTTACTTCTGTAGTTGTTGCTTCAGTTTCAACAGCTTCCGGCTTCACATGTGTGAGGCAGAGACCATTTTCTGTGCAGTAGAGAAGAGACTCTTTTCTGCGCAATAGAGAGAGAGAGATGTGATGAGGTGAGTGTGTCCAAATGAGGAAAAGTCCTCCTGTATTTATACACAACGTTGGTATTTGAATAGATGCGACTGTTGGGCTTCTGAGCCTACATGAGTTGTAGGTCGCTGATAAATAATTTCCATAATCAAAATAAATTCATATCTCCATGAATACTTAATCGAAATCGGATGATCTTTTATCAATCCTACAACCTCGACGAGAGGAATCTAATAAAAATATTATCAGCCATGAATAAGATGACCCACATGAAGTTTTGCCCTAGTTGCCAATTTTAACACTCCCTCTCAACTAGGGAGAACTTCATCCGCAATCTATCTATCAGTTGTTACTATTCATCCATCAAATGCACGGCCCTGTACAGCCTGACCCTTGCCCTACTCTACTCTATTCTACCTGTTTTGCTTTGTCTTGTTCTGCCCTGTACTGATCTGTACAGCTCTGCTCTGTTATGTGCTGCTCTGCTTTGTTTTGTTCTGCTCTGCTTTTGTCTGAATTATGAAGAAGAAGAAAAGATCGAGGATGTATCATACTGACTCAAAGGCAGTCTCAGAGTATGTACCACTGGTCCCAGACCAGTGTCAACCAACCCGAAGTCAGCGTCACAATAAGTACAACTCCACTGGTCCCAGACCAGTATCATCCTCCACTGACTCAAAGTCAGTCTCAGAGTGCGTACCACTAGTCCCAGACCAGTCTCAACAGCCCCGAAGTCAGCTTCATAGTAAGTACCACTCCTACCACTGGTCCCAGACCAGTATCGCAGTCTCAAAGAGTGTACCAGTTGTCCCAGACCGGTCTCAACCGACCTGAAGTCAAAGTCATAGTATGTACCACTCTCACTGGTCCCAGACCAATACTGCGCTGACACGAAGTCAGTATCAGAGTATGTACCACTGGTCCCAAACCAGTCTCAACCGACCCAAAGTCAATGTCATAGTATGGTACAACTCCTACCACTGGTCCTAGACCAGTATCATTGATCCCATATTAATGGAGGTCATCCTAGCGTAGGGAGTACGGTAGATACAACGATGCGTCCATCGGTACTACTATGGTCCCTAACTTCATTTCCCTGCTTATTGATCAAATTAGAGGTACTTCCCATGAGTCCCAGACTGCATGGATAGGATGCCTCGACAAGAGAACTAATCAATCCTGTCCTTACAGGAGAACACATCAATCTTGCTACAATCGCCATGGAGAACACATCAATCCAGACCGCCATGAAGAACACATGAATCCAGGCCTCACAGGAGAACACATCAATCCTACTACAATCGCCATGGAGAACACATCAATCCAGGCCTCACAGGAGAACACATCAATCCTGCTACAATATCACCACGGGGTGTACATGTATACCACCAGGGGATAGTGAATCATCCTGTGGTCATATGTTGCTCCAAGAAGCACCCCGCACCCCCCTGGAGTTGCCAGAGCTCAATGCATCATACATGACCCTCATCGAAGGGTCTTTGAACAACTCCAATTTGTTCTCGGAAAGTCAAAAATTTTACTTTCCCAAGGGGTTTTGTCAGAATGTCGGTGACCTGTTCATCTGTACCGATATGTTGGAGCCTTATAGCTCCCCGCTGCACCATATCTCGAATATAGTGGTATCTGATATCGATATGCTTGGAGCGATCATGAAATACGAGATTCTCTGACAAACGAATCCCACTCTAGTTGTCAGAAAGGATCACGCTGGTATCCAATGTAAATCCAAACAGCTCACTGAAGAGCTTTCGCAACCAAACTGCCTCACAGGAGGCCATGATGGCAGCAATATACTCTGCTTCGACGGTGCTCAAGGCCACCGACTTATGCTTCCTGCTCATCCAGGATATCGAAGCAGATCCCAGGGAGAAACAACACCCGGAAGTGCTCTTACAATCCTCCACATTGCTTGCCCAATCAGCGTCTGTGTATCCAAATAGTCTCACATCTCCAACAGTGTATCTTAACCCATAAGTGATAGTGCCACGAAGATATCTCAACAGATTCTTGACACCAATCCAATGTATGTGGTGGGGTTCAACCATATGTTGACTCAACGTGTTGACTGCGAAGCATATATCTGGACAGGAGTTCACTAAGAACATTAATGCTCCGACGAGTTGTCGATACTCGGTAGCATTTCGTAAAACAGGTCCAACAGCACTACCGCTTAACTTCTTGAAGTCAAGCTCCATCGGGGTAGTTACAGGCTTGCAGTCCACCATACCCGAATCTGTTCAAATTCTTCACCAACATATTTTCTTTGAGATTAGGAAGTTTCCCTAGCTTCTGCCACACTTCAAGTCCTAGGAAATAGTGGCATCAGTTCCTAGGTCCTTCATTTCAAATTCCAAAGCCAACTCCCTCTTACATTTGAGAATGAGAGGGTCTGCACCTATTAGAAAGAGGTCATCCACATACAACACCAGTATGAGAGGTTTATCATCTTCAACCTTAAAGTAAAGGTTAGGATCGACTTCACTCCTAGCGAATCCCAGCTTCAACAAGTAGCTGTCGATCCTCTCACACCATGCTCGGAGTGCTTGCTTCAGCCCATAGAGAGCCTTCTTCAACCTGCATACATGAGATTTTCGATCATAAATCTCAAATCATTCGGGTTGCTCCACATAGACCTCTTCTTTGATCGAGCCGTGCAAGAACGCGGTCTTGACATCCATCTGATGTAGGTTCCATCCTTGTGAAGCGGCAAGGGCTATGATCGAGCAGATGGTCGTATATCTGGCAATAGGTGCAAATATTTCATCATAGTCTATACCTTCCTTATGGGAGAAACCACGAGCAACAAAACGAGCCTTATACTTTTCCGTACTTCCATCTGCTGCATGCTTTATCATGTAAAGCCATTTGGAAGTAACAACTGTCTTGTCCTGGGGTCTGGGAACTACTTCCTAGACATCATTCTTCATAATAGACTCATATTCTTTGGTCATAGCATCCTTCCATACTTTATGCATGACGACATCTAAGAATGATGAAAGCTCATTTTGTATGAACGTGCTCATGATGGTCAGGTATCCCTAATACCTATTAGGTTTCTTACTTTCACGAAAGGTTCCTCGGGGTGCAACATGTCCTTCAGCATCATCAAGTAGCCCCCTAAGCCATGAAGGCCTCTTCCTAGAAGAGGAAGGCTCATGTGGAGAAGGATCAATCGGATCCATGGGTTCTTCTACATCAGGCATTAATTCATCATCATTTTCTTTCGGTTCCTTGGTGTCAGCTTCTTGAGAACTCCTCAAAGTCAGAAGATTGTTCACCTTGCTGAGAGCCATATCTTCGTCAAAGGTGACATCATGACTACTTATGACTTCCCTTTGACCAGCTACATAGATTCTATAGCCTTTAGTATTTTCACCATAGCCCACGAAAATTTCCTTCTTTTCAGATGCACCCAATTTATTTCTTTTCTCTTTCGGCACATGAAAATATACAGGGCTTCCGAAAATTCTAAAATGAGAAACATCAGGTTTCTTACCGGTGAACTTTTCTTCAGGAGTCTTGGAACCTAATGCTCGATGAGAGCATCGATTTTGTACATATACAGCAGCGTTTGCAGCTTCAGCCCATAGAAACTTCGTAAGTCTTTGATCATGTAGCATGGCCCAGACAGCTTCCATAATCGTGTGGTTCTTCCTTTCCGCCACACCATTCTGTTCAGGAGTATATGGTGTAGTAGCCTCCCTCTTGATGCCAGCCTCTTTACAAAAATCATGGAACTCATTAGATTCATATTCAGCCCCATTATCAGTTCTTAAGATCTTAATCTTCTTTTCGGTTTGATTCTCAATCAACGCTTTGAAGTGTCGAAACCAAGAGAACACTTCATCCTTCTTTTTCAAGAAGTACATCCAGGTCTTTTGAGAATAGTCATCTGTAAAAGTAAGATAATATGAATATCCTCCCAAGGAGTTCACATGCATCATACCAGATATGTCTGAGTGAACTAGTTGTAATATATCGGAGGTCTTGCTTTGACTTGAAGGGAATGGTCCCCTTTTGAGTTTTCCTTCGGCACATCCCAGACATACACCTTGCTTCTCTACTTGGAATTCGGGCATCCCTGTTACCATCTGTCTTACATCGGGTAGAGCTTTGTAATGAAGGTGGGCAAACCTCTGATGCCAAAATTCAGACTAAAGAGTTGTGTCACGACTCACAAGACATGACACCTAGCGGACTTCCACCGACCTGGTATAAAGAATCAACTCGAAACCCAAGAGTGAAAGCATATTTAACATTATTTTTCCATATACGTACCTTGCCATCGCTGAAGGTTACCTTGTAGCCTTTGTCTTCCATTGCCGAGATGGATACCAAGTTCTTTTTGAGATCAAGTACATATAATACATCTTGTAAGTGAATCATATTACCTTGATTCAATTTGAGAGAAACATTGCCTACACCTTTCACGGTGTATTTCATGTCATCTCCAAGGGCAATTTCCAAGTTAGTTTCTTTCTCTACCAGATTATGGAGTACTTCTTTGTCAGCAGTGAAGTGTCTTGAGGCACCACTATCAATGAGCCAAATTCCCACTGAGTCCGAAGGAGTAGAGGTAGATAGAGCAGCTGGTAGATAATATTCAGCCTGCTTATTGTCAACAGTGTTCGATTCATACCTGGAATTTCTAGCCTTCTTGAATGGTCGCCCTCTTCTTTGATTTCCAACATTCCTTTTACCTTTGCTATTGAATTTTCCATTCCTTCGATTACCATGAGAGGGATTTTGATCATCGTCATGGTGAGAGTCCTTTCTATCAGGACATTCCCTTGCATAGTGACCTATTGCAAATGTAACATCGTCCTTTTCTTCCACCCTTAGGTCCAGCGTTTCTTTTCGATTTAGACCCAAAATTATTTCTTTTCTTAGCATGAGAAGAAAAAGCAGCAGGAGGACCTTTAGGCAAGGGCATTTTTTGCTCTTCTACCCTTGTTTCTTCTTGAATGCATCTAGCCATTAATTCCTCGAAACCAGGAATTACATTATTGTTCAGAAGAGTAGTCTTGAACACGTACCATTCGGATGGTAATCCTCCAAGAGTTGTGAGTGCCATTTCTCTATCAGTAATAGTCTCCCCAATAGATAGGAGATCGTTCTTAATCTCGGTGATTCTTAAGAAGTATGCTTGCATACTCTCATCTTGACCCTTCTTGATTTCCCTTAGCCAATTTCTAAGAAACAAAACTTGATTTGCATCATTAACTTTAAATAAACTCACCAGTCTATCGTAGATTTCCTTAGAGGTGTCTAGTTTAGATATGTAGGCCACCAAGCGCTTGTCGATAGAATCCCAGATGATCTTCTTCGCTTTAATTTCTCTGTTCTTCCATTTGTTCCTGACAGTAGGATGTGCACTTGATGGAGGCTCAACAATTTTGCCTCTCACATGATCCAACACTCCTTGATCCTCAAGAGTTAGATCGATAGACATCTTCCATCCGTGATAGTCGGCTTTCTCACGGAGCTTGTCTTCGGCAGGAAAGAGTGTTGAGGACCCCATCATTTTTTTAGGATAGCCTTGACAATCTTCTCTTCGGTGATTGCTCTTGCTCTTGCTCAAGCTTTGTCTTCACCTCAGCTCTGATTCCATGTTAAGTTATGGTATGTTGTATGTTTATAATAGTTTACTTCTTTTCTTATTATATTCCACAAATTAGCAATCACATGTACATAAAGTCAAGTGCAGATAGAACATTAAACGATCGACAGAAAACAAGGCAAGACAAGAGACACAAGATGTGGCGGCTAGCTAGGGACAAACCCCACAATGTGTGGGGAAACCCTTTGATCAAATCTTCTTTTATCTTCAATAATTCAGCAGAGAGAAATAGTACAATAACTCTGATTCATATCAGCAGTAGCAAACCCTAGATCAGCAGCATCAACATTAGCAACTTCATCATCAAACTAGGGCAGACAATATCTCACAAACCGACCGTCGAATCGGCTTGACTCCACCACCAAAAGTTGCAGCTTCCAGACGAGGTTCAAATGAACCTACAGCACAGTTCAAATGAGGAGATCGTCTAGTCCACGCAAGTCAATCTTTACTTCTGCAGTTGCAGCTTCAGTTTCGGCAGCTTCCGACTTCAAACTAGGGCAGTCGATATCTTGCAAACCATCTGTCGAATTGACTTGATTCCACCACCAAAAGTTGCAGCTTTCAAAGGAGGTTCAGTGAACCTATAGCGTAGTTCAGATGAGGAGATCTTCTAGTCCACGCAGGTCAATCTTTACTTCTGCAGTTGCAGCTTCAATTTCAGTAGCTTCCGGCTTCACATGTGTGAGGGAGAGACCATTTTCTGCGCAGTAGAGAAGAGACTCTTTTCTGCGCAGTAGAGAGAGAGAGATGTGATCAGGTGAGTGTGTCCAAATGAGGAAAAGTCCTGTATTTATACACAACGTTGGTGTTTGAATAGATGCGACTGTTGGGCTTCTAAGCCTACATGAGTTGTAGGTCGGCTTGATAATAATTCTATAATCAAAATAAATTCATATCTCTATGAATACTTATCGGAATCGGATGATCTTTATATCAATCCTACACCTCTCGATGACAGGAATCTAATAAAAATATTATCAGCCATGAATAAGATGACCCACATGAAGTTTTGCCCTAGTTGCCAATTTTAACAATTTTGCACATTATGGAGATCGAAAAATTGTTCCATATGTAGTATCCATGTTCCAGGATCCTTGCCATCAAACTTCCTCATATCGATTTTTGGAACATGTTGGGTCTTCAATCCAACATTAGAGTCTATGAAATCATGGTTAACATTTCTTTTGTTCTCATCATGAGTTTCCTTTACTACCCTTTCACCATTAGTGACCATTTCTTGTAGCATCCTATTCAAATTTATCTTCAATTCTTCCATCTTATTGTCCATGCCATTCAGTTAGCTTCCACACCATCCATCTTAGCTTCTATGCCATCCATCTTAACTTGCATGCCATTCATATTAGCTTTCACACCATCCATCTTAACTTGCATGCCATTCATATTAGCTTCCACACCATTCATCTTGGCTTCATTTACCTTTAGTGAGAGTGAAATTTGTTGTACTTGGTCTTGCAATTTTGATATATCATGTTGTGTTTCTTCGTCTTCTTCACGAGTCATGCTAGAGCTTTCAGGTTGCTTACTAGGTGTTTCCATTTTCTTTCTTCAGGACAATAACCAGTGCTAATAATTCTTCACTATTCCCTTTGAATTCCTTTAAACTAATTTTTCAAACCAATCTTACGCAAAATTTAAAAAAAAAAAACTACACACCTTTTTGTACTTTGTAAGAGCTCGATATTGAATCTGTTGTATCTTTGTAACTGCAGATCTTGAATATTTGAAATCACATCCTACGATAGCCCTTTGAGTCCTCTTTCTAACCCCACAAGTCTAATCAAGATTGGATTCTCCAAGGAAGAGTTTTGGCAAATCTCCCACGGTGACCTGATTAAAGACTAGTTTAGTAGAGCAAACTTGTACAATGTGCCACATGTCACTGTTTCGACCTTAGTGCCTGAAAATGATACACAAAAAACTACAAGCCATCCTCTTTTTGAAACTTCTTACGAAATTTCAATCTGATGCTCAAAACAAAAGTTATGGCGATTTTCCCCAAGTCACTTGTTTGGAATGTAATTTGGGAGCCTGCAAAAACCCTAACTTCCTCAGATCATATCTCTGCAAATATAGCGAGACAAGCTCTGAAATTTGGTCTTAACGTTCAGAACGATTTTGGCTCAAATGGGTTCCTTTTGTAGCTTTTGAAATGTCACAGGAAAAAAAAAGGTTATAGTGAAAATGCCACGATGACCTGTTTGGAGCAGTGAAACCCTAGAATCCAAAGCTTTGATACCAAATGTTAGGAAACCAGCTCACAAAAAGATAAAAAAAGATAGATGAACACCTTAGAATTCAGCGTCTTCGAGGGGGCAACCTCCTTTACATTACACAAATGAACAATTCTTGGATGATACAAATGACTAAACCTCCCTTCTATATATAGGAGTCACAATATAGTCAAGCCGACATAACAGTAATAACATAAGGGCACAAAAATAACAATAGTGGGTTTCTTTGGGGCATACTAATAACAATCTGGGGACAATAAGGCACAATAATAACAATAAGGGGTACAATGACAATGGTAATGGGGTAGTCACTAGTATTATAGGGGCCTAACAAGGCTAGAAGATGGCAGGCGCTGTTGGAGGTGGCAATGCATCCATCTTTGGGTCTACACATTGATGAGGCACAAACAGACGTAGTGGTAGCAAGCAAAGCTACAACATATTCATGTAGCATCCCTCTCCAGGAGTTCATAGATAGGTCTTGCAGCAAAGTTTACCCACTTTTTCAAATTAGAGGGAGAGAGGCAAGATTTCTTAGACATGTTTTGATTGTCCAGGTAGAGCATCAGGAGTTGATCATGGACCAGTATCAGCATAGTAGAGGCATTCCTTGCATAGGAGTCCATCCATTGGATTGGCGAGAAATCATGAGCTGGTACCCTACTAATGGAGTAACATTTTTAGTCAGAGGCATTGTATTGTAGGAGCCCTTAGAGGTGAGGGATATTACATGCTTCAGTTGGCGGGACGTAGGCTAGCCACTCATCAGTATTTCAACACAGCATCAGCATGATGAGATTGATCTTGGTTTATGCCAAGAGTTGGACTGGAGAGAGATGATGAGATGGTATGCAGTTGGCAGAGCAGCATTCACAGTCGAAACTATAGCACAGCAAGAGCCATGGAATATTGATGCTCCTTCTTGGTGGCATTAGGATCCAGGTGGATCTACTAGTAGCAACTTGAGTCAGAGTTGGATATGGGATCCAGGTACCGAAGGATCCAGTCATGTTTTGATAGCTTGGAGGCGAGACGTGGACCAATGGTGTTGATTTAAGGTAGCATTGGATGTGCTCTAGCCACGAAATTTGGTGGAGAGGCTAAGGTACATGACATCTCCAATACCCAGAAAGGGTTTGGGCAGATTCTAAACAGTTTGGGAGATATTAAAATAACTAATATTTTTAATGGAGTCCCTAAGCCTAAACTTAGGGAAATTAAAATATTAATGTGAATTGATATAAAACTGTGTTAGAATGGTCCAAAAGTCATGGATCAAGCCAAATCTAATATTAGCAGTTAATTAGAGACTTAATCTCGACTGTTGATCTGACAACGAGAAAAGTATAAGAGGAGGCTAGAGGGTCACTTGGAGAACAGACCAAGAGATCAAAATTTCAACTTTTTGGGGTTGGGTTTGTTGAGAAAGTTGAGAGAGTGATCAGAAGTTGCAGCTGAGGGGCAATGAATACAGACACGAAGGGAAAAAGCTAGCACTGTCGGGAATAGCCGGAACTGCAAGGAACTGCCGGAACAGCCGGGAAAGTTAAAGCAAAGGGCAGAAGCCGAAACTACCAGGAACAGTCGAAATTGTCGGGAATTGCCGAAACAGCGGGGAAAGCTGATGCAGAGGGCAAAAGTCAAAATTGCCAGAACAGCCAAGAAAGCTAATACAGAGGGCAGAAGCCAAAACTGTTGGGAACAACCGGAACTGTCGGGAACTGCCAGAACAGCTGAGAAAGCTGACGCAGAGGGCAGAAGCTGGAACTACCGAGATTTTTCTCTGTTGGGTGAGCCAAATTTGGCACCCAGATTGTATTCCGAAACTGCTTAATAAATCAAACCCTCAGATAGCTGCACCGGTTTTCCCGCATTGGATTTTTCCGAGAACATTAGTCCAAAAATAACAATTTCATTTGTGTGCTTGTTTCTGTTTCCTTCAGTTGATGATCTATAATGTGTTGAGCATGTACTTGTGTTTATTTTCAGTATTTACATGGTAAATAACTTGTTAATTAATCAGAACAAGTAGAAACAAATAAATCAAAAAGTACATGCAGAGTTTTTAACTATTAGACTTAGAAACTTCAACATGGTATCAGAGCGTGGTTGCAGATCACAGGAGAATTGAGGACTTTAGCCAAGCAGAACAGCAGTAGCAGAAATCAGTTGTCTCGAGTGATAGAGCTGATCCTTACAGAAGGCGACAGAGGAAGGAGTGACGCAGAGGGACTGTGTCATCATACTGGGCCAGAGAAAGACAACGTGAATACTAAGGGAGGCAAAACCAAGCTCACGCAGAGCCACATAGAGGCCAGGAGGGCTGGCGCAGTTGGCTAGGGGAACTGATTTGCCGGTGCCAGGATTGCGCAGAGCCAAGTGGCTCAATCCTTCAGTTGCTAGGGTATAGGAGGTTGTGGGTAAGTTGCAGAGTGAAGTTGGTGGGGTTCTATAGTTAGAACAGTACCTAACAAGGCAAGACCAAGGGGAGGGAATTGTTGTCAAGGCAGATTTCTAGCCAAGGAATCCAGATCAGTGGTGCAGTTGCACAGACGATTGGAGAGGGGCAACTTGACGATTGGCAAAAGGATTTCCAAGAGGGAAGTCGGGACTCAGAGGGAATCTAGAAGAGAACTTCCAGACGGGAAGTAGAGAGACTCGGAGGAGTCGAAGAAAGAACTTCCAGATGGGAAGTAGAGAGACTCAACAGGAGTCGAACCAAGAACTTCCAGGTGGGAAGTAGAGACTCGGAGGAGTCGATAGAGAAGAGTAGAGAGATGGCCATGAATGGGTTGAAGGATCAGGATAGGTTGGATGGAGCGTCCAACTTTGTGGTTTGGAAGGCTAGGATCCTGTCCATTCTAGATAAATATCGTAGCAAGGCCTTCACCTTGAGGGATGACGATTGTGCCATGAGTACTCATGTGCCACTTGAGAAGAAGTGAGGAGACATTGGGCTATAGTCAAGCGGACTACAAGCGATGAGGGGCAGGATTCTCAAGGTACCCAACCTCTTGGATTATACCTTGCTATGGGAGACCCGATGAGGAGTAGCAGTACTGGCAGATGTCGGTAGAGACGAATGAGGATAGAGTAGCAGAGGGAGCGACAGTGCAAGATTCCCAGGACAACGCGAGGCTAGCAGGCTGCAATAGTGCAAAAGACACAGAAGTGTTGCACCAATGCAGGATGGCACAGAGAGGTGTGCAACAATGCGAGATGCAGGGAGTTGTTGCAGCAGTGCAAAGGTCAGAGAGGGAGCACTTGTTAGTGACAGAGGGAGCTTCAGCATCGGGAGTGTCTCTAGCCTGACAGAGATGTTAGAGTTGGGAGATCAGTTACTTACTTCTCAATAACTGAGTTGTAGTGTAGCAGTTAGCAGTGGTGGTGCTATGGGCAGCATGATGAGAGGGAATGCAGTGCAGGCACAGCAGTGGCAGTGGCAGGCCATGTGCAGCAGCACAGAAGCAGAGGGAGTTGTTGTACAAATGCAACAATGGCAGTGGCAGAGCCATAGGTGGCAGTACGGGATGTAGCAATAAAAATGATGGGCAGTACGCCTAGCATCAGGGACCAATGCCGGATAATCAGAGTAATACTCAGTGAGGAGTATTGCTAGAGCACAATCCTTGCTAAGAGGGAGTGTTGATTTGGGGTAGCATCGGATATGCTCTAGCCACGAAATTTGGTGGAGAGGTCAAGGCACATGAGATCTCCAATACCCAGAAAGGGTTTGGACAGATTCTAAACAGTTTGGGAGATATTAAAATAATTAATATTTTTAATGGAGTCCTTAAGTCTAAACTTAGGGAAATTAAAATATTAATGTGAATTAATATAAAATTGTGTTAGAATGGTCCAAAAGTCATGGATCAAGCCAGATATAATATTAGTCGTTGATTAGGGACTTAATCTTGGTCGTTGATCTGTCAACGACAAAAGTATAAGAGGAGGCTAGAGGGTCACTTAGAGAAAAGACTAAGAGATCAAGATTTCGACTTTCTGGGGTTGGGTTTATTGAGAAAGTTGAGAGAGTGATCAGGAATTGCAGTTGAGGGGCAGTGAATACAGAAGCAGACAGGCAGAAGCCAGAACTGTAGGGAATTGCCGAAACAGACAGGAAAACTGACGCAAAGGGCAGAAGCCAGAACTATCGGGAATAGCCGGAACTGCCGAGAACTGTTGGAACAGTCGGGAAAGCTGATGCAGAGATCACAAGCCAAAACTGCAAGGAACAGCCAGAACTGTCAGAACAGTCGAGAAAGATGACACAGAGGGCAGAAGCCAGAACTGTCGAGAACAACCAAAACTGTCGGGAAAGCTGACGCAGAGGGCAGAAGTCAGAACTGTTGGGAATAACCGGAACTGCCAAAACCGCCGGGAAAGCTGACGCAGAGGCAGAAGCCGGAACTGCCGAGATTTTTCTCTGTTGGGTGAGCCGGATTTGGCACCCAGATTGTATTATGAAACTACTTAATAAATCAAACCCTCAGATAGCTACACCGGCTTTCCCGCATTGGGTTTTCCCAGGGACATTAGTCCAAAAATAACGGTGTCATTTGTGTGCTTGATTCTGTTTCCTTTAGCTGATGATCTGTAATGTGTTGAGCATGAACTTGTATTTATTTTCAGTATTTACATGGTAAATAACTTGTGAATTAATCAGAACAACTAGGAAGGAATAAATCAGAAAGCACATGGAGGGTTTCTAACTGTTAGACTTAGAAACTTCAACGAATGGTCCGTATGGGATCAGGCTTTAGGTCTCAGTTGTGTTGGGCCACCAGATTGGTCATTAGATTTGGATTGCTTGAGAGCAAGCAATCTTGGGGCAGGAGGACTATGATGTCCCCATTCGTATTCTTCTTCATAGTACAACGAGGGTGGATTTCCAGGGCAAGGGATGACCAAGTCAGTGGAGGAGGTTATGTCATTAGGGGTTCTGATGGAGTTTTGAGGAGTTTCTATTTGGTCTAATGGCATTCGCTTGGTATATTCCATCATCCGCACAATTTGCCTTTCGTTCCGACGCATTCCAACAACTTACAGAAAACTGAGTTATTAATGGGCGTGCTCAATTAATTACACTTAAAGTGGCATTCCGGAAAGAATATGTGGCATAACACCTTAGTGTAATAGCTCGTTGGAACCGGAACGAGAAGATCTACATGATGGGATGGTTAGATGAGAATTTCAGTGACCTAGGGAGACATGATGGCCAATTTACCATTTTCCCGCATTAAGAAGAATATTTTAATTAAAATAAAAGAGGGAAAAGTGCTCCATGATTAAAATAATAATAAAATAAGAGGTTCTAGAGGCATCCATCATATCTATAAAAGAGGAGGAGGAGGCCATTGCAGACATCTTGGATTTGATATTTTTTTTCTTGTATGAGAAGTTGAGAACCCGGTTCTCTACTCCATTGGTAGCCCCAGGACGGAAAACCTCAGGTGATTTAGTGAGATTGGGCGAGTACCCATCTCCCCTTGGTCGATTCATTCAGAATCCATAGGTGTAGTGATTGATTTCATGTTCAGTTTGGAGGCCAGTTTCAGTGTTATTATATATCTTCAAGGACCATTCCCAACTATTGTGTTAACATATATTTCTATAATAAAGCTGGATTTTGTTGTTGTGTTTCTCATTGTTCCTCATGTTGTGATCTTTAATGAGATTTTGTGCAATTTATAGATTTATGGTTTGGGTTTTACATGGCAATATTTTGGTAAATACATGATAGTTTTATATGAAGTGCTTGTTCCAAAAATTTCTGATTTGGAACATTACACACCAACAGGCATGGAAATATCCAGTGTGGAAAAAGTCCCGAAAAAATCGGGATTTAATCCTAAAAACCTTATTTTTTCAACAAAAGGAATATATCGGCCGATTTTTTGCCGATTTTTTCGAAAACGATTAAATCGCGATTAAATCGAAATATTCCCGATAAATTCCGGATTCGATCCAAAAAATCGTTTGGAAATTTTTTTAAGTGATAAAAAGACGGAAATGGTTTTTTAGTCGGGTTATTTCGTGGGTTTTTCATTGCGATTGAACGAGGGTAACGGACAGCAGACTCAGCAGAGAACGAGGGTTTGCAAGTTTGCAACCTGCTGTGCACGCGTGGAGAGGAGCCAGTCAGCCAGAACCACGATCACGGTTCAGTGTTCACCATCTAACAGTTATCAACTTATCAGTATCACGGTTCCGGTTAAGTTGCAAAGGGTTCCGGTTAAGTTGCAAAGGGTTCCGGTCTGCAGCCACGGCCCACGATCTATCACGGTATCGTAACTATCACCGTGACTTCAATCTTTGTTCAATTTTCTATTGCGGAGGACCGGTCACAGGAGGTTATTAAAATTTAATATTTAAATTTTATTTGTTGTGTAATAGTATATAGTATATACTATAAACTATAATACAGTAATACTAAATTCTAATGAATCAAAATTCAAATTAATAAATTATCAGTGATAACAGTGAAGTTGTGAACACTATAATTTATCGGACCTCGGTGAGTCGGTTTCCTGTTTTTAGTATTTACTAATGTATCGGACCTCCGGATTCCATAATACATATATGATATATTATTACATATGCGGCTATGCCATTTCTGCAAGCCATTTGGCATTTACAAAGAATTTAATAATTTATCAGTGAAAAGAAAAATGAACAGAATGGTATTTCAGTTATTTTAATTTTTATCAGGGTATTAAATTTTAATTTATCAAATGAAAAAGAACATAATAAAATTAAAAAGAACAGAATCAAAACATTTGCCATTAACAGTTCCAGGCCTTAGCTATATTAGACTTTAGTATATTGTTTCTTTTACAGATAATTTTTTTTCAATAAAATTTAAAATATCAACAGAACAGGGAAACTGTCTCCTTTCTGTGCATCAACTGAGCTTTGACTATGGGTGACCATCAAAAATACAAATTGCACCTTTTTCCTGAGCAAATGCTCTCCATTGTTTTACGGTTTACCACTTTCTTTGCATTCTTTTCATTGCTACTATTTTAATTTTTGATGGATCATTGCTAATTGAATTTGTTTTTTTTTGTGCCCAGGTTTAAACTTTAAATTCCAACTCAAAGTTTAAAACAAAATGCCGAGGATTTTGGATTCTATGTGGGAGTTTGGTGAGCCTGATGTTATACCTGAAACTGGGGCGCTCAACAGAATGTATTTGACTTGCAAGTTGTGTGGCAAGCATATGTCAGGAGGCATCAACAGATTAAAATTCCATTTGGGGCAAATTCCGGGCCAAAATATTGAACTTTGCACAAAAACAACTCCAGAAATCATCCGACGGGCCATTCAATCGTTGATGGGTAAAGATGAAGGAAAAGACACCAGGGCAGCGATAAGAAACCAACTTATAGGGGGCCCAAGCCGCCCAAGAGTGGGGGGACATGAGAGTGGCAGTGCTTCTACAGCAGCATCACCTTCCTCACCCATGACTACTCATCCTTCTATCTCATCCTTTTTTGTTCCTAGAACAACACCTGGTTCACAACCTGGGATCAAATCATCATTGAAAAAAAAGGAAAAGGCAGAAGCTGACAAGTTGGTTAGTAGGTGTCTTCTATGGAGTGATGTTCCCTTCAACATTGCCAAGACAAACCCATTCTACCAGCCTATGTTTGATGCTGCTTGTGTCGTTGGCCCGGGGGACAAAGCCCCCACCTTTGCAGAGTTGAGAGGGCCTCTTCTTCAAAATGAAAAGACTGAGTGCACAGAAAGATTGGAAGAGTTTAGGGCATCATGGGAGTACACTAGATGCACAGTCATGTCAGATGGTTGGACTGACCAGAAGGGTAGGACCCTTCTTAACTTCTTGGTTAGTTGTCCCAAGGGGACAATGTTTATGAAATCTATTGATGCATCTGACTACATTAAAGATGCACGTAGATTATGTGAGTTGTTGGACGTCTTCATTCAGGAAGTAGGCCCAAGCAATGTTGTCCAAGTCATAACGGACAACGCTGCAAATTATGTTGCAGCTGGCAAGATGCTTATGGAGAGGTATCCTAACTTGTTTTGGACACCTTGTGCTGCTCATTGCATTGACTTGATGTTGGAGGATATAGGTAAAATTCCTACTGTGAGGGATATTGTTGAATCCTCCAAGAGCATAACAAAATTTATTTATAATCATTCATCTGTGCTTAGCTTGATGAGAAAATGCACCAAAAACAAAGAGTTGGTGCGGCCTGCCATTACACGATTTGCCACTACTTTCATATCTCTTCAGTCTCTGTTGAATTCTATGTGGGAGGTGAAGGGCATGTTTCTCTCAGCGGATTGGCGTTCTTTAGCTATTAGCCGCAAACCGGAGGGAGAGGGCATATGCAGACTCGTTTCATATGATCAGAGCTTTTGGGCAGGAGTAGAGGAAGTGTGTGCCATTTCAGAACCTTTGGTAAAGGTTCTTCGGTTGGTTGATGGAGAGAAGCCCGCAATGGGCTACTTGTATGAGGCCATGGATAGGGCCAAAGAAGCCATCCGTGCTTATTATGCAGATAAGGGAGACGAGGGGTTACAGAAACAACAGGTCATATGGAGAGTGATTGATCAGCGATGGAACAATACCCTCCATCGCCCCATTCATGCTGCAGGTGTCTACCTCAACCCTGCATTTTCTTATGCTTGTGGTTTCAGATTTGATGCCGAGGTGATGGATGGATTCTTGACTTGTGTCGAGAGGATGGTGTCATCTGAGCAAGAACGTGAGGAGATTTCTAAAGAAATGGAGGTCTATAGGATGGGAGGTGGCACATTTGGTTTTAACATGGCTATTAAAGATAGGTCGACCAAAATGCCAGGTAAGCTTTAGTTTGTTTCAAACTTTCAAGTTTAGAATTTCAATGTTTTTTTTATGTTTCTCATTTTTCTTTTAACTTGTAGATGCTTGGTGGACAAGCTATGGTGCCAGAGTACCCCATCTCCAAAAGCTTGCCATTCGAGTGCTCAGCCAAACATGCAGTTCCTCTGGGTGTGAGCGCAATTGGAGTGTTTTTGACAAAATACACTCCAAAAAGCGCAACAGGTAAAAACTAAAAATATTTCAAATTAAATTTTTTGAATTCGTTTGATTAATTTTAATATTTAAATTTTCTAAGTACTAATTTACAATCTATGACCCTAATCCAGATTGGAGTCCAAACGCCTCAATGACATGGTATATGTCTACTACAACCTTCGATTGTGGGTGAGACAGCTTCAGAAACCTACTGATGTGGAAGCCATCTCATTGGACAATATTGATACCACCGCTGCATGGAGAGTCGAGACTCAGAGGCCGATCTTGGACAGGATCCCAGATTGGTTGGGTGTGGATCTAGAGGATGTAGCAATTGCAGAGGATGGAGAGCCAGAGATAGAGGAGGAGGAGGAGGAGGAGGAGCAGCATCAGGGTCAGGAGGCAGTAGCAGAGCTGGATGAGGATGCTGAGGAGGAGGTGACACCATCTAGGGTGGGCAGCAGCAGCGGCAGTGTAGCACAGAGGCCACCTATTCCATCGGCTTCTAGAGGACGATTGAGTCCATTTCATGTTGTATCCCCAGGGGCAGGGCCTTCTTCCTCTAGAGGAAAAGAAAAAGCCATTCCCTATTCCCGTAAAAGGGGAAGAGGATCTCGGTGATTGATTAATGATTACTTGATGACTTTTAGATGACTCATGATGTACATTTATTATATTTTTTGTTGATATTTTGACTCTTGAGAGTTGAGACTCAGACAGGACTCGAGATTCAGGAGTTGATTCACTATTTTGATATGTGATGTAGCACTAGACTTCATATACATATTATATATTAGCTTTCTTTACATGTTTATGTGGAAATGCATTTATTTGATGTTGTGGATACTCTAGATGTTAAAAAAAATTTAAAAAAAATGAATAATTTTGTGTTTTTTTAATTTTGCCGACTTTTTGCCGACTTTTTCGAAAAACTCCCGACTTTGCCGAGTTTTTCAACTTTTTGACCCTTGCCGAATTAATCCCGACAGCGACTTTTTCCACATTGGAAATATCCAACGAATGCTGAGAGGTATCCAACTTACCATGAGAGGAGATTTTTGACCCACTAGGTCACTTGAGACTACAGGGAGCTTTGAGGTGACCTGTTAGGTGGCATAAAGAACATTTGAATGCCATCCTCCAAAAATTAGAAAAAGGAGAAATCCCCTAGTACAATTTCCAACTCGGTCAAGAGCGCCTTAGCCAGGTCCATCAAAATAGGACCCCACAGAATCCATTTATCAAAAGCCACCAGCGACATATCATCGAAATAAATAAATTTTCCAATCTTGTTTGCAACCTTTCTCACAATTTGTCAGGTCCATAATTCCAATGGGAAATCTACCAGTTTCACCCATAAATACTAAGAATTGGGCTTTTCATGCAGAGGATTGAAACTTGTGCTCCATTGCAATGTTGCACAAAGCAGGGACACGGAAGCGTCATTGCCCAAAAATCTAGGAAGCGAAGCATCTCAAAAGCATCTATTATATATATATTGCATTTATATTAGAGAAAAACATCCAAAATACCAAATTAGTTATAGAAGATATGGAAGCATGCATATTTGTACATAAATCAAGATAGATATGGCATCCATTGTACATTAATGATTAATTATTCCAGCATCAACCATTTAAATGCATCAACCATCTAGAATCTAGATTCTTCTCCTCTTGTCTAGCCTTTGCCTCTACCTCGATTGTCTAAGGATATTAGTCAACATTGCCCAATTTTGATCAAACTACCTAACCCAAGCCTTAAAATATGGTAGAAAAAGCTTCACATGCTTGATCGATGATTTTGGCTTGATTGAAAGGTAATTTTTTGCGAAAGGCATGACAAAGGAGTTCAAGAATTAACACCACCAACATTGGGGTACATATAGGGCTTGGTGCTCTTGATTAAATGCTAATGACATACCCTCATACATGCCACAATCCCATTCATCTTGAATTCTTGAAAACTGTTAAGTCTGTTGAATTTTGAATAGGATATGAAATTCTATTTTCTCCATATGAAGTTTGATGAGGTTGGAACCACACTCAAACATCCTAAATCATTTCATGGTAATGTTAAAAATTTAAGTAAAAGGATGAAAATGAAAAATAAAAGAGAATGTCACTTTTACTTTAAGAATTTAACATTACCATGAGGGAGCATCTAGGAAGCATCTAAGGAGCAGCAAAGGAGCATCTTGGGAGTGTCCAAGAAGCCCCAACCCAACTTAAATCAAAGAAAAAATAAAAATAAATTATTTTGAACCGTGCGGAATTGCTTGTCTCCCTTCGGATCCACTTGGCATCCACGCCCGATCCGCGCTTCAAAAATCTGGAGCAGTGGATCGGGTCAACAAGGTTCCGAATTTCCAGAAACCATCTTCCCTGGCCCGATCCGCGCTTTTGAAATTCAGAACTGCGGATATGGTAGCAGGGCCCCCACGGATCTGTACGGGATGTGATTCTTGGTTTGGATCCTTTTGGGGGGGGGCATTTCGTGCAACATTGCTCCATCGTTGTAACCATAAGTAAGCCCTCCCAATGGAGTCCTCTTTAAGTTCTTTTCAGACTCTCTAAATATGAAAAGATTGTCGAGCGCTTGTCCTTCCCAACTTGTTAACAGATTGGAAATGATCTCTCTCTTGTATTATTTTACTCTTTTTCAGGCTTGAGAGATTAATTTACGAAAAAGAACATGTGGAGTTTTCCTTTTGTCCCTTTTCAAACTCTCTAAACATGAAAAAGACCGAGTTATCTTTGTCATTAAACTCGTTAAAAACATCAAATAGCAACAAACTTGTCCATCTAGACAAGACCAAGTTTCACCTTCGCTAGACTCGTTAAAACATCAAATAGAGATGGATTCGCCCGAAGAGTGAAATTATACAACAAGCATATGTTATCCTCCTCAAGCTTGATAAAGATAAAGAGGTATTGGTCAGCAATGATTGGGGAAAATGGGAAAAGGGGAAAACCACGTTATGGTAGGAGGTCACTCTTGAACATGACACTTTCACTCCATCACCGTGACTATTTGGGTTGGGTCATCTGCTTGACGGTTAACATACATATGGTCTATCACACCATCCATCACTTTTGATTTTGGGTCAATGTTGCCAATTCATTTAGACTATTTGGGTTGGGTTATCTACTTGATGGTTATCATACCTATGGTCTATCACACCATCCATTACTTTGGTTTTGGGTCAATGCTGCTAATTCATTCAGTGTTGCCAATATGTTCAAGAGAAGTCATTTAGTTGCAATACCATAAACCTTCATTTTCATGACCGCCATTCCTGAACCTTGTGTCGTCAATCAAATTCCATCTCTAAAATCACTACGCTCGTTTCGTGTCGTTGATGTGGGATACATCAAGGCCCTCCTGCAACGAGTCACTTCTTGTCAACATCAGCGCATTATCCAAGAAGTCGACTTAGAAACACCCATTCAGTACCTTGAAGCTTGCATGCATCAATGGCAGGTTTCTCACTTCCGGCGATAGGCATACAGCAATGGCCTTCAACTGAAAGACTTTGTATGGTGTTCGACATCAAATCATCCATTCACACCATGCAAAATGTACTACAGTACCTTGAGGATCATTATCATTATCAGTGATTTCTCTCGCATCTGTTAACAGCTTACATCATTGGTTGGTAATCAGATAGTGTCTTCCGATGTTCGACTTTAGATTACATATTCACATGGTTAGACTCGTACTTGAGCGAACGGTTGAACGAGATTGAAGACCCCGGATCTAGTTTCATCCATCCGGGTTGCGATTTCAAGAGTACTAAATCATATGTACAATGGCTTTACGTTGATGGTCATTCTGATCATGGGTCTATATCTGTAGACGACTGTTTATGTACATGTAATGAAAGTTTGTAAGCTGAGCATGGGTATGCCTTCCCTCAGCAATTCATGTAAAATCAAATATCATGATATATGTATTGTAATTCATGCAGGTCACCTTCCACTTTGATACCTCCTCATCACATCGTAAAGCATTTCATTCGACATTGGAATCTTTCCGACTTCATGCTTTAGGGGGCAGTTGTTACAGATCCATTTGGGCACATCAAACCCCAACATCCAGATCAATGTCTTAGGGTTCATCAAACCCTAATTTCAGTTGCTTCATGCCCTAAACAAGTCACACCTTTGAATGCCTCCTTCCCAGAGTCCCAGACAGTTTCATGACTTGAAAACATCCAGAAATAGCCTCTAGAGGGACCAGCGCAAGTAAGCCCTTATGAAGGTGTGTCGCAGAGCAGTGAAGTCCACTACCAGGGTGCTCTGCAGAGCACTTAGGCTTCCTTTCACCTGCGTTGGGCGAGAATGAGCGAAATTCACATAGGGTTTGGGGAATATTCTTATCTTTTGGAGTCATCTAGAAGTTTTCCTCACTTATCAACTCATATGAGCTTGAAAATGGATGAGGAATGAGTTAAGATGCATCCTATCCTCTCATCCCTTCTCCATGGAACTAATTCTAAGTATGGAAGGCCATTCAATGCCACCATTAATGACAAAACCTCCTTCATCTTCCTATAAATTGACCACTCATCTAAGTGATCAGGGGCTGGATTTTGTTGAATTGTAAGGAGAAAATGCTGCTATGAGATTTGGCTTTGAAGCAAGTATAGTAATGCTACAAGTTTGTCACGCTTTTGATGTGATGTGGATGGGATCCAAGCTAGAGGAATGTCTTTGAATCAGACACCAATGGTTGTAATTCCTTCTTCTATTTAATAAAGTGTTTAAACCTTTTTCCCATATGTTTGTATTGTTTCATAATGCTTATGTGTGTGAATTGCATTTGATTCCTTTCACTTATATTCAGTAGATCGTATGCTTTGATCAGTTTTTGTCTTATGTTGTGTCTACAGGGTACTTCTCAAGCAGATTAAGTACGGGAAGGAGTGACCAAATCGATACAAGGGAGACGAGAGGAAAGCGGAACAACAGGTAGGCCTTCTACCTTCTCATCTTATCTATTGCTTATAGAAAAGGTCTAAAACACTTTAAACTATTGTTCTAGATACAGCTACTTATCTAGGGAATTAGTATTTATCCGTAGATGCTAAATTCTCCAAAACAAACCCTCGGCACCTTTAATATAGCAAGAGGAATTAGCGTTAGGGTTTGGAAGAAGTATGGCCTAGATTTAGCAACAAGACGAGCTTTCAGCAGATTCAGATCCTATCAAAGTTTGGTTTTCAACAGCGACATCCGACTACACTTTGGTGTGATAATCAAAGTGGCATTCAACTATGCAAAGATCCAATCCAACATCAACACAGCAAACACATTGAACTACACATGCACTTCATCAGAAAGCTCATTCATGACCATGCTCTTGAAGTGCAATATTGATCAACCGATGATCAAATTGCAGACATCTTTACAAAGGTTCTCATAGAGGCGAAGTTTCTTAAACTTCGATTTATGGTTGGAATTCAGGAAGTCGTCACTAAGGGGGGATAGGCTCTAATACCTCCTTCCTTCTCCTCTTGTGTCATCTTTGCACATCCTTCAATCCTATCCCAAGTTGTTCTTAAAGGGGAGATGTTAGGATATTCCGACACATAGGAAATAATTAAGAATAACTTGGTCTAGTGTATAGTTAGGTAAAGTGTGTTTCTTTAGTATGTACTTTTTGTAACTTACAATTTGACGGTCACGATATGTTCTAAACATGAAGTGATCCAACAGTTCATTCTCTCCTTGGTATTACCGACACTTGATATGTGGCTTAACACCTGATTGGTCCATTATCTCTATTTAAAGAGCATGGACGGTCATTTGTTAGGTGACCGAGAAGCTTATCTAAATTTTCTTTCTTTTACATTAATAAATTGCCTGAAGTGGCCACGTTGGCTCAGGCCATGGACTGTTTCCCTCTTTGAGGGTTTTAACCACATCAAGAATACTTGTGTATTGATCTGTGATCTATTTGTGAGAGGTGTTCTTTGGTGTTCTATCTAAGGAACTTACCTTGTAAATTCCTAGATTTGAATTTAAATTTGTGATCATAGCAAGTTAAAGTAAAGAGAAATCCCCTTCATGACTTCTTTTGAAAAGATCCTTGATATAACTTGGTATGGGTCCTGTTACCCACCACCTTGTGGATGATATCCCCAAGAGATTTTTTTCTCCATATTGAGCCTTAGCCGACAACCAGCTTCCCCTTGATGCCTCCTCCTAGCTCATTGTGCCTTTTCTCTGCCACCTAAGCCAGCCATGTGGTTCCTCGCCCACCTGTATTGATCGTATGTTTAAAGGTAGGCCTTCTGAATCTAAAAGTATATCTTGTCATTTGATAATTGAGTATTGAGTTTACTTAACATGGATACCTTTAGGTATGGATTGACGGGGGGATTTGGCGGAAACAGTAGGCTTAGTTTGTACTCATGTCTTCTAGATCTCTTTTGGTTTCTACCTTTGGATCTTAGTCCCCTGTGAGATCTCCTTTATTGGCCATTTGGTTCTAAGGTGGTACTACTAGGGAAACCTCAACTTCAGGTGCGTGGTCCTGCTCCTTTACCCTCACATACTATTCCCTTTCCACTCACTATACAGCCATTCATGATTTCTCCCACCTGGGTCCACATAGGGCTAGCCCCC